>MDKF010083518.1:0-63639 GCA_026770625.1 Nicotiana glauca
CACACGATGCCAAAACTATTTATTTTGAAATTTTGGGAATAATTCTCATATAAGGCAAAAATCACGTGCTCACAGGCATAATCAGAATTTAAAAGTATTTATCCAGAATAGGGAAAAACTATAGCCATATCAGAGGTCGCATCGACCCAATCTGAAAAGCGCCTCAAGGCCAACGTGTAAGAACCTAAGGGCCAGCCTAAGAAGCCTCAGGGCTATCTTTACTTCGAGTTCGAGCAAACTCTCACTCAACCATTAAGCCCAAGGGCTACCCGAGTTTGAGCTAGTCCTTACTCGGGGACTATTCATATAGCCTCAGGGCTATCTTTACTTCAATATCGAGCAAACTCTTACTCAACCATTAAGCCCAAGGACTACCCGAGTTCGAGCCAGTCCTCACACGGGGACTATTCATAAAGCCTCAAGTCTATCCTTACTTCGACTTCGAGCAAACGCCCGCTTGACTATTCAGCCCAAGGGCTACCTGAGTTCGAGCCAGTCCTCACCCGGGAGTATTTATAAAGCCTCATGGCTATCCTTACTTCGAGTTTGAGCAAATGCTCGCTTGACTATTAAGCCCAAGGGCTACCCGAGTTAGAGCCAGTACTCACTTGGGAACTATTCACAAAGCCTCAGGAATATCCTTACTTCGAGTTCGAGCAAACGCTTGCTCGACTATTTAGCCCAAGGGCTACCCGAGTTCGAGCCAGTCCTCACTTGGGGACTATTCATGAAGCCTTAGGGCTATCCCTACTTTGAGTTCAAGAAAATGCTCGCTCAACTACTAATCCTAAAGGCTGCCCGAGTACGAGTAAGTCCTCGCTCGGGGACTATTGGTAAAAGCCTAAAAACTATCAGTGTTTCCGGATAAACAAGTGAGTGCTCCCCCGATAGCTAAGTCCAAAGGTTAGTTCAGAAAAACTCTTAATCAAGAACCACTAACGAGATCTAGCTCCCACCCGATTCGGACTCAGAAGTCCTGATAACCTAAGCTCGCATCAAATCAATCCAAGCTTAGTTAGAAAAGCAACAAAGGACTTTAAGAAGCATCGTATCAATCGACTAATAACCTAAGGGTTTTTGATGTTCCGTGCCCAGTATTCGGACCAATCGCTAGAGTCATACATTTGAATTCTTAGCAAACGAAAGGCAGAATGGGGCTTAGCAAAAATCGAAGGCGAAATAAAGAAATTTTTATATTGGTGAAAGATGTTTACAAAGCCTACGAGGGGCCCTTACATAGAAACAAAAGGAAAGCCTAATCCTCGGCCGGAGTCACTTGGTTGGATGGAGTCCCCTCAAGAGCTGCGCCCTAAACAACTTTACCCTCAGCACCCTAGTCATCAACGGCTTTTTCCCCCTTGGGGACTTCTTCTTCATCTCCACCGCTCTCTGAGCCACTAGTTGAATCCTCATCAGAAGCAAGTGGGGCCTCCGACCCATCTACTAAGGCCTTCACCTTCTTAATCTCAACAGCAAATCAATGGCCCCTGCATATGCATCCTCGAGAGCTTGTCTCCGAGACTCTAATCGGACATGCTCCAGGGCTCGGACCAGTTCAAGCTCAGCATCCTCAGAGACCTTACTGGCCTGAGTATTTGTAGCGGCGACATATTTCCGGTACGAGGAAATGAGCGCATCGTCCTTGGCCTTGGCTGTGGATAGCGCGGCAATAGATTCAGCATCGAGATCCCTATACTTACACTATCCACTATTGCCTCCTGAAGGAACCGCTCAACCGAAGCCAACTTCCTCTGAAGGGTATCTCTCTCGGAGGCCATCTCGTCCACACGCTGCCTAAGTCCGAGAATCTCAGCATCCCTGGCTCTAAGCCCCTCCTCCATCAGGGCATCTTTCTTCTCAAGCTGCAAAAATCAACCAAAGATGTTAAATGCTAAAGTCAGGGAAGCGCAAAAATAGAGACATGCGAAGGCCGTATTACCTGCTCGGCAAGATTCGAACGCTCTTGAGACATCGTCTCCAAATAAGACCGAAGGTCGCAAAGCTCTTCCTCCTTCTTGGTAGAAAGAGCTCTGAACTCGTCAGCCTCTGATGAGAGCCTCCTGCACTCTTCCTCATAGTGGGCCAACTCGGCTTGGGACTTAGCAAAGGCCTGATTGTAAAGCACTATAATCTGAAAGCGTAAAAGAACAAAATTAGAAAGATGAGGATCAGAACTCAAAGCATAATCGACGAATGACTACCTATTTGCGGAGCCTCTCAGCTTCCTCAAAAATGAGCGAGGCGTAAAGATCAGGGCTTTTTCCGCCCCCAGGGAGGAGCCCTTCAAACAAGTCATTACCATTGAGGGACGTCCCCGCATCGGGAAATTCTCTATTATTGGCATCTCTAATCCCCCTCAGAGGGAATGTCGGACCCGGCAGGGAGTCACCCAGATTAATGACTCTGGCTAGATCGATTGGGGCTTTCCCTTACCTCTCAGGAACTTCAAGACGGAGCTCCCTTGACTCATCTACAAATGCTGCTCACCTCGAGAAATGTTTTGACCATCAAATGGCCCAGGAACATCATCTAACCCATCCTCGAGAGTCTTCTCGGCTCGATATGGGACAACATCAGAAACTTCTGATTTATCTGTCGTCGGCTCAATTGTCATCGGCTCAACAAGATCCGAAGCGCTCACGCTTCCTCTTTTCTCGGGCGCTAGCAAGGAGTAATCTTTCTCTCCAGTCCCAGCTCGAAGGCCCTCTGCTGCTCCTGAAGTTAGGTCCTCAGAATCAACCTCGGGCTTTTGAACTTTTGCCTTCTTCAATTTCGAGGATTTAGTCAGCGATATTCTTTTTCTCTTCTTCTCCTTGGAAAGACTTAATGTGTCTAACTCCCCAGAGGAACCTTCCCTCATCATAGAAGTATCTCCCTGCACAAACGCAAATGGAAGTTGTGAAAGTAGAGAATACGGTTAAGGGGGACCTCCTGTAACGATCTCAAATTCAACAGAAGGGAAACCTCAATATAGCTTTAGCTTCCCATCGACCCTTGTCCATATCGCGCCATAGGAACTTATCATATGGGTAGATCGAATCGAGCTAGCGAACCCAGCCCGCAAGATCCTTGACTGCAAAGGGGTACCAATCAACGGCTGCACCAACGAAAGAAGTCAGTTCAGGGGAAAGATGGCCCAAAGAAATGAAAAAATAGTTAGTCAACATATTCATTTATGATTCATATTCCATTCTTCGGGGAATGGAATCCTCTCAATGGGAATTAAATCTGAGACCCTAACCTGGACAAAGTGAGTCATCTACCCCCTGTCCTTGCCTTCATCGATATAGGCAAATAAGGCGTTTGGAGCCTGATGCTGAAGCTTAATCAAGCCGCTTCAATAATTTGACCGAGCGTCACCCGATATTATCCATATAAATCAAGGATTACGGGGTCTATCAATGATGAGGATGGTTCTACCGGACCCAAGGTAAAAGGATATGTATATACACTAAGGAAATCGAGTTTGTATGTCGTTATATCTTCCTCCCGAGAGGGAACCTCCACTTGCACCGCCGCTCCCCAATGGCAGTTGGTTTTAACCTTCCCAATATCGGTGATCAGACTAATTTCTCGGGACATGGGTTCGCACTGCCACGTTTACGAAGAAGGCTTGTCAACTGAAAAATTAGAGGAAGTCTCACAGAGTGCGGGCATACATTCTTCAAGACTAGGATGTGTTATGATTTTTCCCTTAGTGAGCATGAAGACAAAGAAGCTTTATCACCTCGAGGGACAGTTTTGGAAGTCTTCGCCATTTCTACTAAGAGATTTCAGAGAAAAAGAGAAAAACTGGGCGAGAAGCAAGCGCGAGAAAGAACTAAGGAAAGCTATTGAAAGTTCAGAGATATGATAGAGAATAAGGGGTAAAAGACTGAGGTATTTATAGATACCAGTAGTGCACGATGGGGAAACCCAACGGGCGGCCAAACGTCGTGATCAGTTTGAGGCTTTTCGGGAACCGTGCGAATATGACTTTTGAATGTCCCTTTTTGTCACATCAACCGATCATGTGGTGCAACTGACATAAGAATGGGTGTATTGAAGAGTTTAATAATTCAAATCATTCCTTGTTGTTTTATTCCGAGGAACGCATGGACTATCTGTATGTTGTTAAAATTGGGGAAGGCCAATTTTAAGGTTTCCATGGCATTTTCGAGCCCGACCTCGATAGGATCAAAGCATAACCCAAGGATCATTATCAAAGCACCCACCTTGGTAGGGCATATCAAAGACTCATTATGATGCACCTCGAGGCGGCATGGAAATCGACGACCATAATGAAAAGGCGGAAGACCCCCGACGGCATGTGATGAGGACTGATAGAGTCTGCAAAGAATAGTACAGATCTACATTGAACCGTTATGCATCTATACCAATATCCGTTCCCCATCATGATTACACATGTACTCTGTAATGATCCACCCTCCTATATAAAGGGGAGCATTATCATTTTGTAACCTCTCTTGAATAATTGTTAAAGTCAATATAACTTTTGCCTACTCATTACTTACACTACTGTTCTACATATTTATTGCTCATTCTTTCATTGTTCATTCATTATCCATCATTTTTCTTCATTTAGTTGCTTATTATTAACTGCAAAAGGCCATCTTTGAGGCCATCAATATCATTGATTCTTCATCAATTGCTCACTTCTACCAGTCTGTCTAGACCTCAAGACCCCGCTCCCTCCAGCTCGAGGCCCAACATTATAACCCTATTTGTTTGTATTTCTTATTTTCTTTACTCACACATAACATCTTCTGCCTAACAACTAATATCAAGATAAATAACATACTTTTAGAACCACAAATCAAATACAATTGTAGTTACCATTTTCAAGGTAAACAAGGTACTCTTCCTATCGACAAGGAAACCAGCATAATCAGCGTCAACATATTGTACTAGGTTAAAATTGCTACTTTTTGGATACCAAAGGCAAAGGTCAGTGGTGCCTTTCAAGTATCTCAATATTCTCTTGACATCAGTCAAGTGAGGCTTCTTTGTATTTGCCTGAAATCGACCACAAACGCCTACACTGAAAACAATGTCAGGCCTGCCAACAATAAGATACAAAAGAGAACCATACATTCCCCTATGGAACTTCTGCTCAACAGATGAACCAGGTTTCTCTATATCCAATTTTGTGGTTGTTGCTACAGAAGCATGGATTTCTTTTGATTCTTCCATTTTAAACATTTTAAGCAACTCTTTCACATATTTCTTCTAATGGATCATAGTTCCATTCGAGGTTTGTTTAAATTATTAGCCTAAAAAAACATTAATCTTACACATCATACTCATTTCAAATTCATTCCCCATTAGTTTAGCAAATTCCTTACTTAATTTATCAGTAGTTTCTCCAAAGATTATGTTAACACCATATATCTGTATTACTAGAAGGTCTTTACCTTTTTCCTTCAAGAATAAAGTGTTATCGATTTTACCTCTCTTATAGCCATGCTCAAGTAGGAAATTTGATAATATTTTATACCATGCTCTAGGAGCCTGCTTGATCCCATAAAGTGCTTTATCAAGTTTGTACACATAATTTGGACACTCCTTGCTTTCAAACCGTGGCGGTTGCTTGACAAACACTTCTTCCTTTAAATAGCCATTAAGGAAGGCACTCTTCATGTCTATCTGGTGAAGAGTAAATTCCATGTAAGCAGCAAAGGCTATAAGGATTCTTATTACTTCCAACTTTGCAATGGAGCAAAGGTTTCATCATAGTCTATGCCCTTCTCTTGTTTATATCCTTGAAGAACTAATCTTGCCTTGTTCTTTGTAACAGTTCCATCTTCATCAAGTTTGTTTCTGAAGACCCATTTTATGCCAATTACTGAGCTATCCTTGGGTCTTGGTACCATATGCCAAACTTGACTCCTTTCAAACTGGTTGAGTTCATCTTGCATTGTATTTAACTAGTCTGCATCCTGCAAAGCCTCAACAAGATTTTTATGTTCAATAAGAGATAAGAAAGCATCAAAAGCAAAAAGATTCTTTAATGAAGATATACTTTTAATTCCAGAGGTTGGATCAGTAATTACGTTCTCAATGGGATGAGAACTTTGGTACTTGTAAGGTTTCACAACCAACTAATTTCCTCTTGATGTTTCTCCAATGTTTTGTTGCTGAGGAACATGATGAAGGACAGGTTCCATTGAGATTTTAGATTCAGTTCCTCCTCTCAGGTTACCCTGAATAGAAGAACCTGTTCCATCACCTGTTCCTTCTTCTAGTGCAGCTTCAGCCTGTGCTCTGATATCATTTAAACTTTTTACCAGCCCATTGCTTCATCTTCATGTTCCTGTCTCTCAGAAACAATGTTAGTTTCATCAAAAACCACATGTACCTTTCTTCTACACATATAGTTCTTTTGTTGTATACCTTAGAAGCTTTACTATACGAAGAATATCCCAAGAATACTCCATCATCACTTCTAGGACCAAACTTACTTAGGGAGTCTTTAACATTGTTGTGCAAAAAGCACTTGCGTCAAAATGCCCTAAGATGTGATATATTTGGTTTTTTCCATTTAAGTAACTCATAGGAAGTCTTCTCTACAAGAGGTCTAGTCATGCACCTATTGATGATGTAGCATGCAGTATTTATAGCTTTTGCCCAGAAACTATAGGGCAATTTATTAGAAATAAGCATAGTCCTAGTCATATCTTCAAGTGTCCTATTCTGTTATTCAACTACTCCATTTTGTTATGGAGTCCTAGGAGAAGAAAAATTATGGTCTATGCCATGCACATCACAAAATTCAGCAAACTTAGCATTTTCAAATTCAGTTCCATAATCAGACCTAATTGATGCAAGTTTATTACCTAGTTGTTTTTGAGTTTTTCTAACAAAGAAGTAAGCATGTCAAACGCTTCATCTTTAGATGTTAAAAACAATGTCCAGCTAAAACTAGAGTAATAATCAACAAGCACCATCACATATCTTTTACCATCTCTGCTTAATGTTCTCATTGGACCACATATAACCATATAAACCAGTTCCATTGTTCTGATGGTGCTTACCACTTTCTTGCATTTAAAAGACGATCTTACATGCTTCCCCCTTGCACAAGCCCTATAAACTTTGCGTTCCTTAAACTTGATGTTAGGCAGTTCTATCACCAGGTCCTTGGAGACTAATTTGTTGAGTTGACTCAGACTTGCATGTCCAAGTCTCTTGTACCACAGGAGGGGATCATTGTCCAACATACTTAAGCAAGTGAGTTCATTTTCTGAGAGTGTGGATAGATATACAACGTAAATAATGTTTACTCTTTTTCCCTGCAAAACAATCTTGTCAGTGGTAAGATTTATCACAAAACATTTGGTAGAGGTGAATGCTACCAAGTTACCTATGTCACACAGTTGTGATACACTAATAGACTGTATTTCAAGCCATCTATCAAGTATACATTCTTAATAGAGTGAGAGTATGTCTTACCTACCATTCCAACCCCAATGATCTTACCGTTCTTTCCATTTCCAAAGAAGACAATTCATCATTTGAGGTCCTCAAGTGAAAGGAACTAGTTCTTGCTTCCTGTCACGTACTTTGAGCACCCACTATCCATGTACCATAATTGGCTGCTCCCCTTCACTTGGACATGCAAAAGGAAATCAGGGGTTAGTCTTAGGAACCCAAACTACTTTGGGTCTCTTTCTATAGGAAAAATGGTGAATTAGATTCTTTTTTGCCCATCCTGGCAGCCTAAATTTCCCTTGTACAAATATTTTATTCTTTTTACTAGTCCTTTATTTTGCAGTACATTCACTTTTTTAGTGACCAATCTTACCACAGTGTGTGCAGATTTTGTTCTCAAGAAGTGTGATGTACTTGCTTTTGGGACCCTACTTAGGTGCAGGGTTCTTGTAGCCAAGTCCTCTCGCTAATATGGTCTTCTTGTAGCCATCATAGTGCATCAGAGGAACTATTCCATTTACAAGTTCTATATAGCTCGTGCTTAACCTTGCTTACATCCTCCTTTAGTTCTCTTATCTGCTCATCTCTTTTGTACAACTCATCTTTCATTTTTCCTAGGTTTTCTTCTAATGTGAGTTGTGTGTGATAAGCTTTCTTTTTACCTATTCCTAATTTAAGTTTTATATTTTTAGATCTAAGTTCTAGGACCGTGATGTCCAGTTCAAGAACCTAGTTCTTTAACTCAACATTTTTACTATCACTTTCATAGTCATAAGTTCCAAATTTTTGTACTTAACTTTCAAAATCATACGTTAGACAGCTGTTCGTTTTCATTATTTAGATCCTCAGATTCATCAATGAAATCCAGGAGTAACTCAGATAGCCTTTCTTTAGATAAAAATTTAATCTTATCTTTTAGATGAATTACACTTACCTTATATTCCTCGTCAGATACTCTAATGGCCATATGCTTGTTCATCTCCATCTTCATTCTCTGAGTCCTCATCTGAGCTTTCTCCCTAAGTAGCAACCATAGCCTTTGTTGATCCTTTGTTCTTCTTGGGATAAACCTGTTCCTTCTTCCTGTTTCTGCATTTAGCTCTTTCCTTCTTCCATTCAATTTCCTATTGAGGGTAGTTTTTGATGTTGTGACCATTCTTCCCTCACTTGTAACATCCCTTATTGGTTTGCTTTTCAGAAACCCTTGGTTTGCTGTAGTTTCCACTCCTGGAAGGACCCTTTCCTCTCATTAGGTACTTATTGAAGTCCTTTGTGATCATGGCCATTTCATCCTCCTCTAGATCCGCACCTTTAGTGATTCTGAGTTCATATGCAGTGAGATTTCCAATTAGCTCATCACACTTAAGAGTGGCAATGTTCTTTGATTCCTGAATAGCAGTGATTTTGTTTTCGCAAGAGACTGGCAGAACCATTGTCAAAATCTTCCCAACTTTGTCTTCTTCAAGAATAACCCTTCTAAGAGACTAAAGTTCATTTGTCATTGTGGTGAACCTTGTATATATATCTTGGATGCACTACAAGAAAAACTACCTTTAAGGAAGGGAATTCTGGTCCCTAAATGTTAGAATCTGGTCCTAAAAGGGTATATTACGATGGGAAAAGTCTGGTCGTAACCCGTCGTAATAGCCTCCGACGCTAAATGTCAATAACGACGAGTCTTAGTAGCTGGTCGTTAAATCCCTTCAGCGACGGACAAAAATTCTGTTCGTTAAATACATTTAAAGACTGTATTTCTCATCCCTAATAGACGATGAATGAATTATATATTCCTGTCGTGAAATCTCTGTAGCGACGAACTGTAACTGGTCCTAAATTATCTTTTAGAGACGGAAAAAAACCTGGTCGTGAATAAGTTTTAGAGATTACATTTCTCGTCCCTAATAGACGATGAAAAATATATATATTCCCATCGTTAAATTGTTTTAGCGACTAACTTTAACTGGCCCTAAATTATCTTTTAGAAACGGACAAAAAACTTGGTCGTCATTCTCATCGTTACCATTTTCGCGACCAACCTTTAACTGGTCCTAGATTATGTTTAGAGACGACATCACTATTTAAAATAATTTTATAATTTAGCGATCGTATTCATGGTCTCTTAATAACCATGAGTAGTCCTAAAATCTCAATGCCACAAAAAGTAATTTTTATCAATCAATATCAAATTGTTATTGAAAAATCTAGATATAAAAAGATAAGATGTCAAGTTCAAATCCCATGATGATGTTACTTTCTATGTTTTCTCAACACCTCAACAAAAAAAACTTAGCAATTAAATCGAGCTAGACTATGATATCAAGTTTTGCATAACATTTAGCAAAATAATAATGAGTTTGTGCATATTCTAAACTTAAATCTTGACTTGTAGCTTCAGTCTTCAAAACCTGTAAGTACAAAAGATTGAAAAAATGATAAATAATTATTGGTAAAATAACATATATAATTTTAAATGAGCAATAATTAAATCGCTTACCCTAAAAGCAGTCTAAATTCACCAGGTGTTATCAAGCAACATCAACAAGGCTACAAGAATATAAGAAAAATTAATTAGAAAAGCTTTGGGTTGGTTAATCTTACTTTGGTTCGATAAATCCCGGTACGACAATTCGAGATTTACCATTCAAGATAGCAACTATTATGAACAGACAACAACATCAATAGACTTCCCAAGATCCTCAGTAGACTTGAATTAGGTAGTATAAAATGTACTTTTCAAGTAGAGCGCTAACTCGACAAAACAAAATCAAAGGAACAGGATAGGAAAGGTAAAAACAACAGTAACAAAACTTTTATTGCCAAGAAGAGATTCATTAGAGAAAGCCAACAATTTCAAGTAAGCAACAAAACTTAATGCAACCACAGTACTAAAAACAAAGATTTGGTTAGGAAGCATTACTAACCAGATAACACAGCAAGCATTATATCATATCGGATTCTCAATGCCACTTTTACTTTTGTAGTACCAATCAAGATTTTGGAAGGAGCAAAAAAGAAGCACAAGTAACTCTGCTAGCCTTATTTGAAGGATAAAGGTTTCAAGCAAACACTGGAGGACCCTTTCAGTTTCTAGTTTTGGCTACACTGCGGTAATATATCATCTGGTCTACATTATGCTGATTCTAGGCTAACTTCTAGCTTGACAAAAAAAACCTATGATGTAGGAGCGATCGAGGACTTTATTGTTGAGATATAAGAGAATGTCGTATGCTAAAGGAAAAACAGTAGCAACAGCTCAAGGAGTACATGAGTTGGTCGAGGAAGATGGTCCAGCTTTGGAAAAACTACAAGGTGATGCACATTTCTCTAACTCCTCAAGGGACAGAGTCAGTTGACTCTTGTAAAGGCGTGAGACATACCAGCTCTATAGAAGGTTCCCAGGAAGATGAATATTATAGTAATACAACACAACAAAACTATTATTAATGAACATTTATCAGCGAAAGAATAGTCAACTAATAATCTAAGTAATGCCTCAATTGCACTAGTTGCCATCTGCATAATTAATCATTGGTATTTGCTCTATAGTCCAATTCATTCCAATACTAAGGATGGCTGGATGGTTAGAACTAGACGTACCTAAATATCATAATTATTCATCAACTTACATGCACTATTTGAATGCGAAGAAATAGCAACTTGGAGCTGGTTAAGTCTACAGAGCTTATGGTTGATGGTGCACCAATTAGGGTATCACATGCCTTGGTGGCAGATGCAACAAAAGAGAATACCAATTCTAGTCGTACTTTGATAGGGATTGCTGGTGATGAGCAAACTACAAATACTGCAGGTATGGTTACTAATAAGCCTAATGCAGATGTCGTGGCTGTAGGAGTTAAGTCACTGGACAAAAAAAATGATGCTACATAGGTTCTGAAAGGGCTAGTTGTGGTAACTGAGCATGATGGAATATCTGAAGCTACTGCTGTTGGTGGTGACTTTACTAATGCTTCAGGGCAAGCTAATCATGATCAGCGAGCTGCTGTAGTTGCACAGTAAAAGACAACAGAATCTATAACTAATGATCAACAAATTCAAGGGGAAAAGGAGAAGGGAACTGAGATGATTGAAGCAGCTAGGCAAGTGCTCACGACTCCAGTGAAATCTGTTAACACACATGTATCTGGGGCTTTGAACTTTGCTGATATGCACAAAGAACCAAACTCACAAACTATCAAACCTACTGATGCTAATAAGGATGGACAGGCACTTGGTCAAACATCTGAATTTTCCAGTAGTAATCATATAGCTGCTGGGAAGTTTAATTGTCCAAAGGATGGGGCTAAGGGTGATGATACAGTTCAGAATTTACCTGAGAAAGACTGGACAATGGTGTCCAACAAAAAACGCACTCCAAACAAGAACAAGGTGCAACAGATTGAGCAGTTTTCAAGAAATTGACTATACGCAAATCATGAATAAAAATTAAAAAGTTGGGTATATTGTTACTAACTTGGTCAGCAGATAAAAACAGTGGTCATTCAGTTGAAATGGGCGATGTCGTCGTAAGCGAGACATGTGATTGTTGAGCAGCGAAGTACTCTCTCATTTTCTTTATTTCTTTCATCTCATCTTCTAAGGTAGACAAGCGCTCATTCAAGGATTTGTTTTCCTCATTCAAAGATTTGTTTTCTTCTCGAGTTGAACGTAGCGCGGACAGTAATTCAGCCTTTGAAGAAGTTCCACCTTTCAAGTCTTTCGCCTTCACTCCACCCCCAAATCCAAACACATGGCTATGAGTTTGAGGTCCACAACATTTTTCTACAATCTCTATGCTAGGTAGAGATGGATCTGCTTGAACTATTTCTTCGATTTGAGCCTACAAAATATATAAAAAGAACATTTAAAATTAGAATCCACCATAATTTCAAGTAATTTACAGATTAAATTTACCAAACATACATGTTTTTCAATTGCTTCAGGTTCAACTAGCTTGTTATCTTTCTTACGGGTCTCAAAGAAAATTGTTGCCAAATCCGGTGGGTTGCCATCTTTTCCGCCCTTTACATCAAATGCAAACATGTCAAATAACAGCTCCTAAATATGTTTCTTAGGAAAATAGAAAATTTATGATAATACCTTTAGATAAATGATCTCACGAATAGGCTTGCTACCAATACGAATAGGCTTGCTACCAATCAGTGTGTACGGTTCTTCCATCAATATTAGGATATAGATCTCTCAATAATTCTTGTACTTCATCTTCACTTTCATATTCTTCTAGTTCATCACCATCTTCATCTTCTGATTCTGACAGTGGCTCACCTAACTTTTCCCCGTGATGATACCAAAAAGTATAATTTTGAATTATTCCATATACTTTCAAATGTGTTTCAACTGTCTTACGAGTTCCTAAAGTTGTATTATAACATTTGACACACGGACAATGTATTTCATATTCTTCTCCTGTTTTCTGAAAAGCATAATCCAAAAACTTTTGCACTCCGATTAAGTAGGCTTCATCGAGCCGATTATCAACAAGTTGCATCCATTACTTACTAGGTTCCATAACCTTGGAGAGTAAATAAAAATAAAATTAAATAAAGATAAAAGACATGAAAAATACTACGATGCACACTTCTTGTTACGATCAGATGAACATAACCGATTCAACTCCAAGGTCTCACTTTCTGGTCGACTCGGTTCCTCTGTTTTCAGCTCAAAGAAAATTTTATTTGCTAGATGACACAATAACAGAATAACGAAACTCAGGAAAATGTGAATTGCACAAAAATATTCACAATGTAAGTAGTATAAACTTACATTGTGATAGCAAGAATAATCAGTTTATACATAAAACTAGGGCAGCCTCAAACAACAAACTTGAGCAAACTTTCAGTTTTTTAATCACCTTATAGAAGAAATTCCAAACAACAAACTTGAGCAAACTTTCAGTTTTTTAATCAGCTTCTAGAAAAAATCCCAAACAACAAACTTGAGCAAACAACAGTAAAAATTATAGCAGCCCTAATATCCTAAAGATTAATCCCTCGCTGAATATATAAAACTAATCCATTCATGGAATAATTAGCTTTCAAAACGAGACGATTCTCAAAGGAGGTATACCTTGGAATAATTAGTTTTCAAAACCTAGAATTCAGTTAGAGTATGCCAGATACTAATGGTTTTCTTCCTTTTAGACTAACCATGCACATGAACTCTAAGCTTGAACACGATAAATATCGATGAATCATGCTAATCACTCGACAATGAAATTTAACGCAAGTAGTCAGTTCAAAACCCACCAGATAAGAACAGATTAAAACAACATATTTAAACACAATAAGCCAAATGCTTTCAGACAATTTCCAATTAAGCTTCAATCTAGCCAATTCATGGAAGAAGAAGAAGAAAGAAGAAGAAGAAGAAATGGAAATAACGAACAACAATTCTATTATGTCTAAAACTGAAGTTCATGAGGAATTAGCCTATCATATTTCCGAATCGATGATGATCAACGAGAACAAGAAGAGAAGAAAGAAGGTGAAATTGAGGTTTTTGGGTTTAGTACAAGATGCTATTATTCCAATTACAACAGTCAATGACCAAAATTCACCGATTGCTACGCCGCCTGAAAAATACAAGTGTAACACTTGCGAAAAAAGATTTACAACTCATCACGCACTAGGAGGGCATAAATCTAGCCACAACAAGTTCAGAATGGTATATCAAAATTCCAATATCTTGAAAGAGGAGGCATACCTTGGATTCTCAAAGGAGGAGATGGAAACTAGGGCATATGATCAGATCAGTTGATCGATTTCGCTCGCACACGACCAGACAAGTTAGACCGGCTCTAACGCTAGCTTGACGGGAGATTAGGGCAGAGGATTCTAGCGGGACTCTGTTTTGTTTTTAGAATAGCGGGACTCTGTTTTGGTTTAATTTTGTTAAAACCTTTTACTTTTTAGTTTTGGCGCCTAATTTTTAGAAAAAAATAATTTTTTAATATTTTGGTATAAGATTTGGCGGGACTCTCTCACACTTTTGCCTCTCAATTATAATTTGGGACCAGCTACTATTTTTTTAGGGACCAGATTTATTACCTTCGCAAAAAAATAAAGCATTAAAGACCATAATATAATCTCGTCCCTATACATATATTATTAGCGACAAGATTATTTACTCGTCCCTAAAAGTTGGTTGTAAATAAGGCTTTTTCTTGTAGTGATGGTTTGTCCTTCCTTCATGGTGATATTCTCATATTGAGAATACAGAAATGTTCCTCTAGACCTCTTCCCTTGAGGTGTTCCTTCATGAGCCACTTGCAAAGTGTCCCAAATTTTCTTAGCAGTGGTACAACTTTGAATTCTATTATACTCGTATGGACCAAGTCCACACAAGACATTTCTTCACCTTATCATTCTTCTCACATTTCCTCAAGTACTCACCATTGGAGTCAACTCTCGTTTTTCCACATCTACTCCTTCAGGATTCTTCTTCATGGTAGCTAGGGGACCATCAATGATAATGTCCCATAGCTCATAGTCTTCTCCAATGATATGATCTTTCATCCTATTTTTCCACCAAGAGTACTACTGGCCATTAAAGAGTGGAGGCCTAGCAGTGGATTGCCCTTCCCAATTTCCAGATGGTACATCATCTTGATATGTTCCTAAGGTGTTAGCCTCTTCAAGGATAACCCACTATTATAGCAATTGATGTGTTATACTTTAATACCATACAAGAGGGGGGTGATTTGTGTGGTGTCCAATTTTTCGCTTAAACTGATTATGGAAGGTCCTAGTTCTTCTAAGTGTTCCTTAACCTACTATTGCAGAAATAGTAAATGCGGAAACTAAAGAATAGATGTATTTTACATGGAAAACACCTGGTTCAAAAGGTGAAAAAATCACGACCTACTTTCCAGTAGGGTTTTCCCAAACTCTTCACTAAATAACTGAGTCAAAAACTGCATTTTCAAAATGCTTTTCTAAACATATGATTAACTCTAATCCCTTTGTAGCAAACAACTACTAACTATTACGACAATCTCAAGTTAACTTTAACTTGAATACTCTGAGTACCTATTACAATTGCCTCTAGATAAAGCTGAAAGGTACAATATGAAAACACGTACTACAACTGAACAAGAATGAAAGACAGATACTTGGAACTGTTTCTTCTATCTGGTTCATGTAGGTTCAGGTTTGCACGCTTGAATCACACACGAACTGCTTGCAAAAAGCCTTGCTATTCTGCTCTCAATTCACGTTTAACTTCTGCGTTTGTGTGTCACCTGTAAAGTGAGAACATCCTGCAATTTATAGAGTTAGTAGATGAAGAAATAAATAGAGTTCTTATGCTACTCTTCCTTGGTGGAAGAGTTCTAGTTGATTTAAACTTCTAGCTCCTTCTATATATTGGACACTGTTCTCTTTGAGTAAGGAGTCCTTCTCCTTATCAATTGTGAAACATTTTCGATCAGGAGATGTTAAATAGAGCAAGTTAATCTTATCTCCTTCACGTGCATCCCACATGCTCGACTCTGCCCGTTTTTATGCACCCAAGGGATGGACCTGGTTCATGCCTGAGCTTCCTTTGTCAATCTTCAAAACTAACCTTCACTTAGGCCACCAATATATATGCCCCCCCATACACACACACACACACACATACACACACACACACACACATATATATATATATATACACACACACAGAGAGGAAGTATGTTATTTTTCCCAAAGTTAACATTGTTCATGTTTAAAATTAACTAGTTAGTTTCTGATCATTGATGTGTCCTGCCTCATCTATTTTCTTTGTATTCCCGTATGTTACACTTTCCTCCCTAGTAAATATTCTAATAGTACTAAAGAAATGGATGCATTACATGTATACAATTTGATACATACACATTACCTAATGTATGATGCTTAATTATTCAACGGTGGCATATCCGGTGTACCATGTATAATCATCTTTGCTTGTTTCTTTATTTTCCATGGGAAAGGGGTGTGATGGCGGATTAGAATAGTATCCATAGAGAATGACAATATTGTCTTATTCTGGGCTAGATAGACAGTTTTTCCGTGTCCCTGCTACGGTTAGTAATAAGGTTCCACTAATAGGGAATTGCTACAATTTGATGTTTGACTTATAGCAACATGTACCATTTAAAAAAGTAAGGGACTCATTTGGCGGAGTTAGAACGGATTTGATTGTATTTGGATTTGCAGTATCACGAGTGCTTGGTATTGTTGTCATTATAGATTTTTACTCAGAATGAGTTTTGAAGATGTCTGATTTGTTGTTGAAGCTGGAGCTTGAGTACAATCAAACTAACTCCTTCATTAGCTTTCAAATACTCCCCTAAGACCTGTAATTCTTAATTTTTACAGTGAATTTCAATACAATAAGTTTTGTCGGTCGCCAAATGATATACTTGCTGCCTTTATAAGGTTTGAAGAAATGCATTCGTCGATGTTAGAAGTATTTGCCAGCACACATAGATCACAATTTCTTATTTCTTTTTTGTATTTATCTTCCATGGTTGCATTATTGATTTTAATATTATATTGCTTTGTCTTCCGGAAACAGGAAGATTATTATCTCTCTGAAGATTAAGAATAGGATCCTCTACTTTTTACGGGCTTGGTAATTGAGGAACTTGAAAGCACAGTGTGATTTTTGGTGTCCTTTCCGCCGAAGAGAAATATGAAATTTGTTAGATACTTGTTAATAGATATATTGTGGTTTATGAGTTGATGAAAAACCTTTAGTTAGACCTTGAGTCTTGTTCAAGAGACATCTCTTGTAGTTGATTTCATAACTTTCATTAGTTAGAACTTGCATGCCGATTTTATGTTATTGCCCCTTTTCAGGGGAATTATATGAAATTGTATAAGAAAAGCATAAAAGAGAAGGAAGGGAAATATATAACGGTAGTGTCAAAGTGGAAGTGTTTGGTACTGTCAAGACTAGACTTTGTTAACGAAAAAGAAAAAGCTTCATCATACTATCTGCTGAGTTACTGGTTATCAACATAAAGATGGTTGTCCTTGGTTGCAGATAATCGATCTGTATTTTCTTTCTTTCGCATCTTTGGTTTCATTCTTCTTACCCCCCCCCCCCCCCCCACCATTTTATAAAATAGGTGGTGTTCATTTCACCGCATCCATGATCCACCCACTAGTATAGGTGAAGAAATTAACAATTTTTGTCTTTGATTAACTTCGCACCTTTATTATTATTTGCCTTCAATTGAACTCCATATATAATTAGGTCATTCACACCCTCGATATTATATTTATGAGCTCACTTTTAACCAATAATACCATCCTTCCGATGTTTCTCTATTCACTAATTATAATGATGGCAAGATATAGCATACACAAATCAAGAAGGAATTTATTTTACTGAGAATCCAAAATACATTATAAAAATACACAGCCAATTTGTTCCTTTGATACATCTTTCCTCTATAATACAAATAATAATAATAATAAATCTACTGTAATTATACTAGTGGCATCTAGAGAGGATAATGCATACACATCTGTGGATGCTAGTGCATACGCAGACCTAAGCTTACCTTGTCAAGGTAGAGAGGTTGTTTCCGATAGATCCTCGGCTCAAGGAATAGTGAAAGAGAAGCCACCAACAATAACAACAACAAGAAAAGAACAAGACACAACGTGTAGTAAGAGAGATCTAGAAATAAGAACTACAAGAATACTATTAATCGAAGCATCTATGTCTCTCCTCATCATATGTCGAAACCATCTCAGCCTCGATTCCGCAGTTTGTCTTCCACAGGGGCAACTCCAACCCTAATAACTTCATTCATAATCTTATTTTTCCTGGTATGCCCATACATCCATCTCAAATACCTCATTCTACTACTTTCATATTTTGGATATAGGATTTCTTGACTGGCTAACACTCAGCACCATACAACATAGTTAGTCTAACTATCACTCAATAGAACTTGCCCTTAAGTCCCCGTGGAACATTCTTATCACACAAAATACCAGCTGCAAGCCTCTATTTCATCCACCCTACACCAATACCATATGTAACATCCTCGTTAATCTCCCCAATTTAGTGGATAACAGACCTAAGATATTTGAAACCATACTTGTCGAGGATGACTTGTGTATCAATATTCTCGTTCATTTCTGTTTCATGCATTCCGTCACTAAACTATCAGTTCAAGTATTTTGTTTTCGTCCTACTAAACTTGAAACCTTTAGACTATAGGGTATGTCTCCAAGTGTCCAGCCTATCATTAACCCTACAAGGCATCTCGTCAAGCAGCACTATGTCATCTGCAAATAACACACATTATTACACCTCCGTTTTGATGCGTTGCGTCATCACATCCATCGCCAGAGTAAATAAAAATGGGCTAAGAGTAGATCCTTGATGTAAACCCATTATTACTGAAAAATATTCTGGGTCTCCTCCCATAGTCCTTGCCCGAGTTTTAGCACCATCATACATATACGTTATCACCCCAGTGTACGCTACTAGAATACCACTAACTTTGAAACTTTTCCATAGAACCTTCCTCGAGATTTTGTCGTAGGCTTTCCCTAAATCAATGAACACCATATTCAAATGACACATTCTCTCCCTGTAATACTCCATAAATCTCCTCACAAGATGAATGGATTCTGTAGTCGATCGCCCGGGCTTGAAATAAACACACTTTTCCTCACCCTCCTCTCAAACACCCTCTCCCAAACATCCGTAGTGTGACTCAGCAACTTGATACCCCTATTGTTGTAATTATTCATATTACCTTTATTCTTGTACAACAGAATCATCAAATTCCACATCCATTTACCGGGAATCCTCTTCGTCCTAAAAATAATTTTAAACAATCTAGTAATCCACTCCTAGCCTTCCCGGCGTCATTCCAAATTTTCACCGGATTTCGTATGGCCCATTCGCTTTGCCCCTGCTCATCTTTTGCATCACCCCCTCAACCTCCCCAAGCTTAATACGCCTACAAAATCCAAAATCATGTTGTCTCTCTGAGTTCTCCAACTCCCCAAGCACAATATTCCTGTCTCCATCCTTGTTCTAGAGTTTATGGAAGTAAGTGTTACATGTTGACAACCAATTTTAGGGCTTCTTTTTCCTAATTAATTTCCTTATGCTTCATCATCCGTAATAATTTATTAAATATATTTGACTTATTTTTATTTAATTATCCAAAATATTTATTGCATTTCTAATATATTTTTAGTTATTAGCTTTAAAAATATTTTCTCTGTTTTTATAAATACATGCATATATAATAATTATTAATTTTATATTTTAAAATAATATAATATATTTTATTATGGTATAAATAGTTATCTAATGGTGGATGTCCATCACTCATAAAGGAATATCCACTATTCTTCAACAATATCTCCATATCTCTCACTACTCCAATACTAATGGAGTTATGATTGTAACTCCCATACCTACATAACTTTTCCATGATCTTCCTGCGTGATCTCAACTATTTATGGTATTCTTTTGTATACCTCTATGTAATACTATAAATATAGGATGAGAAGTGATATTGTACACACTTGAAAACAATTGGGAAATACTTGAATACAAGGAAGAAATACGAATTTCTCTTCTCTTTCTCTCTATATCTCTTAGCTTGTATTTCCTTATTTTATATAGTTACTTTGAGCTAAGTTCTTAATACGTTATCAGCACAAATTGCTATATTCTTTGTAATACTTCCTAAAAGAAGTGAAAACCTTCCATGGAAGCTACAATTGCTTTTGCTGCTTTTCCAAGTGAGTGATAAGTTGACATTTCATGTCGTTAGCATGTGTTGTGCACTATCCTTATACCACAATTCTGTGGCTATGAAACAAAAATGAAAATAGAAGTCTAACAATTGACGGAAGCCAATCGACTGAATGCTAATACAAGATACGGTTACATTCTTCTTACTCATTCATATTTTATCTTATACTCATCTCAAGTTTATCTATTTGCCATGATAATATTACTGCCAAGTGGTATCTTACACAATTTATTTTGCATTAGACTGCAGTGTAAAATTTTGACTTATGTTTGTGTTCTACTGCATCTAATTTTTTGATTTGCCTATTATATACGTCTGTCTGGGTAGACACTTTTTGGGAATTGATGGAAACTATCCAGTGACGCATGACATTAGAATTAGAAATCTGATTTCCATAAAAAAGAAAGAAAAAATTAATAGTGTTATAGATATAATACAAGTAAGTTACATTTCTAATGATGCCAAAGTCTCCCCATGTTAAAAGGCTCGAATATGACTCTAGTATATTTTTGGCATATTACATTATTAATTGAGGGTAAGGCGGTGGGTACAATGTTACACCCTGTGCGTTCCAAGGTGATGTATAATGAATATGAAACTTTTTAATCATGATTTAAATGAGTTTAAAGTCATAGTATGACTATATATGATGTTTGGACAGAAAATATAATGTTTGGGAAAAATCGGATTTAAGTTGCGGAAAAATCGACTAAGGATTTGCCTTGTAATAGAGTGTTTTGAGAAACAAATTTTGGTGTTCCAAATGAGGTTTTTTGGAGGCATATTATATACCAAATTGAAGGACTTGGAATGTAGTTTCCAACACTCTTAACCGTTCATTCATAAGACATCCGAATACAAATATATAAGCGTCGGAAGATGGGCCAATGTGAGGGTGCCAAGCTAGCACCTCTTTGACTTTTCAAAGGTTTATATATATGCCTTAGCTCGTCTCTCTATTTATTTTTACATAGAACCTGCAAGAGAACACCATAAAATCTATTCTTGGGCTCTCTGATAGGGTTTCAAAGAATACTAACATCTCGGGTACGAGATCAAGAACCGATAACATTAGAATGATCCCTACCACGTAAGTATCATTATACCGCCTCTCCTTTTTCTTTTTAATTTGAGTTTTACAAGGTACTTCTTAGTTAATAAATGTTTAATTTCTGTATTTAAGTGTTTCAATAACAAGAAAGATTGATAAATTGGTTTCCTAATAGTTAGAACTCATAGGACGTTGATCGGAAGCCGTGAGTTTGATTTTTTCCCACTTTTATTGGACTATTTTGTAGTCCACTCGTGTTGCCTATTGTGCTGATGATTTATGGAGTTTGGAAGGATAAAAGGGCATGGAGAAATGCCATATATGGAAGCGTAGTAGGTTGGTTTCTCGTCGTTTCAGTTTCAGGCTAATCGATAACTTGTTGATTGGGTGTATTATGGTTTATTCAGGATTTTTGTTGTATTGAAGGTCCCGAATTTTAATTAGGTTGGTTTTCAGCTGCTGATTGTATTGTGTTTGTATCTCGCGTGTATTAGGCTTGAGGTAGCAGTAAAATCAGGGGAAATGCTGCCCGTTTTATTTTAGAATCGGGTTATCGTTTGAGATACGTAATATACTAGCGCCAAGTACGCACATGTATTTCTTTATTGTAAGTTGGCGCGCTAGTTGTCATAATCTTGTTGTTGAGTTGAATTGACGACTTGAGGTATGTTAATGCTATCAATTTTTTCCTTTTGGCATGATCCGTATGATACAACCAAATGAGCAAGCACACAACTTTCACATATGATTCTATTCTTAGAAGTACTAGGGTTGCCTATGTTCTGGATTCCCCATATGTCTTACTATCATATCGTCTGTTCATGGGTCTCATGAAATTCTGAGAGATCTTATCTGCTTACTCCATTATGTATTGTATCCATTTATACATGTATATTGACCCATGACCAGATGGTATTATATATGCGTATAGTATATGTATATGCGGTATGGCGAAAGGTTATGGCGTTATATATGCACCACCACCTGATCAGCTGGTATATGTTTATGATTTTGCCCACAGAGGATGAGATAGTATGATGGGATGCCCTCAGATGCTTGATAATGTTATGCACATATAACTATGTATGATATGATATTTATACGGATATGCATGATATTATTGTATGCGGGGAAATCAAGAGACCAATTTTCCTCGACATAGTGCTTCGAAGAGCAAATCTCAAAGGCACGGGATCTCGGTTCGGTTATCCCCGCGAGCCGTGCCGATGCCTTGCCCAGATCGAGCATCTATTAAGACCCTGATGAGCGAAGATATTCCCTAAGGGGTGTGTCTGGGGCCTACAAGACTTTTCCAAACGGCTCGATGCGAGTTCTCCTACAAAGGAAAACAGGCTGACACATCTCGTTTCTTTTATTGTATTTGTTTATTTCATGCTAAGTTTGGACGCCCCCTTTTTTCTATAAAAAAGAAGGGTCACCAATACCTTGTAACATATCTCCTTTTAGCCTTACAAAGAAAGCAATAATATTCTCGCTCTCTCTTTATCTGAATTCCTCTCTATGTTTTAAGTCATTTTCATCGATAGCTATTCTCTCGGTTTTCCTATTATATCTCTCCTCGGCATTTTATTATTTCTTAGTCTGTCCTTCAAACATTTGACTCAAAATTGATCATATAAATCCTCACTTACTTGTGTATTTATCTGCTATTCACTTTCCGTACCACCCTCGACAGGCCCGAGGTAAGCTCAATGCCTAACCCCGAGGTAACCCCATACTTTGCTCTAAAGACCGGGAATGATCCCTTACCAGTTCGATTATCGTTTTGGCTAGCTCGATATTTACTGTTTTACTCCATGTTTTAGAATTAATCACCCTTCCAAACTAGCTCGAGAATAGATCACGTATTTTTAGAATCCCATTTATAAATTTAATTGTTGTTACTATTTTTACGGTAAATAGTTTGGCGCCCACCGTGGGGCTAAAAATAATAGTGATTATTTTCTTGCTAGTTTCGTCACTTAAACGCACGATATCTTTCACACTTTATTTTGCCCGAGAACTCTTTAATTGCAGGTAAAAATGTCTGTCTCGATAAACAGGATTGAGAACAACAGCCTCGAATACCGTGGCCATCCCGGCCGTCGGAGTACCTCCGCAGAATCCTGACGGCATTCCCGGGCCAATCCTAGTAGACGCAGATTCGCAGGACGCTCGACAAGTAGACAAAATGTCTCACGCCGATAGGAGCGTACGACGCAACGACCAACTGGAAGGGCAAAAAACCCCAGCCCGTGAAGAACAGGAAGTTAGTCTTCACATTATCTTTGAAATGTTGCAGGCACAACAACTAGCAATCGCTCAGCTACAGATCCACCCAAGAATCCCTAGTACAATTGCACCAGATACAGCTCCCCCCGCAGAACGGATGCTCGAAAGGTCAAGCAAGAACGAGCTGGTGGCTGACCTTGCTATCGTAAAATTACTCAAGGACCTCACCCAAAGGATCGAATCGGGAGAGAAAATGATCACAACCAATGATAAAAGTGTCGAGACCTACAACTCTAGGGTCGATCAGATCCCTAGCGCCCCTCCGGTCCTTAAGGGTCTAGATTGAAAAAATTCATTCAAAGGCCATTCCCCGAATAAGTGACGCCGAAGCCTATCCCGAAGAAGTTCAGAATGCCAGAACTCCCTAAGTACAACGGCACATCCGACCCCAACGAACATGTCACTACGTATACCTGTGTAGTAAAAGGTAACGACATAAAGAGCGACGAGATAGAATCCGCACTATTGAAAATGTTCGGAGAAACGCTTTCAAAATGGGCCATGATATGGTACCATAACCTGGCCCCCGATTCCATAGACTCATTCGCCATATTAGCAGACTCTTTTGTAAAAGAACACGCCAGAGCCATTAAAGTAGCAACGAGGAAGTCCGACATTTTCAAAATCAAACAAAGAGAAAACGAGATGCTGCGGGAGTTCGTGTCCCGGTTCAAGATGAAAAAAATGGAGTTACCACCAGTCTCCGACGATTGGGTGGTGTAGGCCTTCACCCAAGGCCTGAATGAACGGAGCTCACCGGCTTCGAAACAACTGAAGCAAAATCTGGTCGAATACCCGGCTGTAACCTGGTCGGACGTCCACAACCGGTATCAATCGAAGATCAGGGTAAAGGATGACCAACTAGGCGCCCCATCCGGCTCGGTGTACCCAAGCAGATTCCCGGCAAAAGAGACAAAGCCAAGCAAAGAACGGTATCAGTTGTACCTCGAAGATAGAAGGAACGCCCCAAGGTGCAATCTGCCCCGCAACGATAGGAGGATGGATCGAGGACAGGATCCTCGAGGGGTCATCCACAGGGCCCGATTTGACCGAAACATGGGACCAGTCAATGCGCCTCACTTGTTGGAATACAATTTCAGCGTCGATGTATCAGACATCGTGTTCGCCGTCAGCAAAATTCGAGATGCAAAATGGCCTAGACCAATAAAGTCTGATCCTTCACAGAGAAACTACAACTTGACGTGTGAGTTCCACAACACACATGGCCACCGGACCGAGGTTTGCCATCAACTACGAGAAGAAGTGGCCCGACTGCTCAACAAAGGGCACCTCCGAGAATTCCTCAGCGATCGAGCCAAAAATTAGTTTCGAGGCAGGGAGGCAGCCCAGAAGAATGAAGTAAACAAACCTCAACACGTCATCCACATGATCATGGGCGGCGCCGATATCCCGTAAGAACCCATGATGAGGAAAATAAAAATATATAGCACAAAGGAGAAACGGACTCGAAGATACATCCCCGATGACGCCCTTACCTTCAGTGAAGAAGATACGGATGCTTTATCTCAGCGCCACAACGACGCTCTAGTAATTTCCTTCCTTGTAAATTCTTTCCAGATAAAGCATGTACTCATGGATCCAGGTAGATCGACCAATATTATCAGGTCAAGGGTGACAGAATAGCTTAGTTTAACTAAACGGATCGTACCCGCCACTCGAGTCCTCAATAGGTTCAACGTGGCGAGCGAGACAACGAAAAGGGAAGATCATCATACCCATCACCGTAGGTGGCATAACCCAACATACCAAGTTGCATGCCATCGAGAGGGATATGATGTACAACGCCTTGTTTGGACAATCGTGGATACAATTCATGAGAGCAGTGCCATCCACTCTCTACCAAATGATAAAATTCCCGACAAAGGACGGAGTCAAAACCATCCATGGAGAGTGGCATACGGCCAGAGAAATGTTCACAATACACGATGTATTCTCGATACCCTTACCTCCGCACCCGAATAAGCCCACGGGCAAATCAGGGCTCAACCCCGGTCAGGTTTGATAAAATAGAGAAATAAACCCGTGTCACATCCCAGGCGATCAAAGCGAGTCAGCACCCAGAAATATCCCGTCTCAAGGTACCACCCCTTCTTTTATTTTATTTTCAAAATAGAAATTAACCCTCGTGCAAGCACCGTCCAAAAGCCTCGAGGCCTCCCAAGAAAGGCACGCCCAATTCGACTGAATATATTGCGACACTGGCATTGTCCGAAGATCTCGAGACCTCGCAATAAAGGCGGCATTGCACTTTTTTCCTTAGACCGAGTTTTTATCCCAAAAAGAAAAGTAGGGTTTTTACCGGCAAGGTTTTTAATGAGGAAACACCCAAAAATCCACTAGGAGATAAAACTCCATGCGAATCACTCAAAACCAACTTTACGGTCTACCTCCGAAGCAGCTGGGAGCATCCCTCCTGAAATCCGCCAGGCTCAAAGGAGCGCTAAATAAAGTTCCTTACAGGGGGGATGATGTATCAGGCCAAAGCGGTCAAATACCATTAAAGCAAGAACATGTATTATTATATCGGGCAATCGAAACCCCCCCCCCCCCTCTTCTTTTATGAAAAGAAAGGCTCCTAAACAAAAGCGAAGGAATGTGAGAATCCGCAAAATAGCCCAACATGGCTTAAGAGCCGGTTGAGTCAACTCGACAACACATATATCGCCCCAATAAATGAGAGCACATCTCCAACGCCTTGCTTTGCGAAAGGAAACAAATCACTGCACACCCCCGATAGGGACATCTCCACGAGATACGTCCTGAGATACTCAGAGACTTAGTAAATCTGACATCCAGACGACCGCAGGGTCAAAACGTCGGGCTCACCAAGCCCCCGAAAAAATAACTCCGGGCTCACCAATCCCCTGTAAAACAACTCTGAGCTCACGAGAAGTTGTCTTCAAGAAAACTCGATGACTCGGAGGCTATCGCTAATCGTCATGCATTGGAAAATCCGAAATTGTAAGACCCTAACGGGTAGCCTCGGCAAAACCAAATCTATTCTCCATAAACTGTAAGACCTCAACAGATGGCAAAATATAAGACCTCAACAGGCATGGCAAACTATAAGACCTCCACAGGCATGATAAGACTGTAAGACCTCAACAGGCATGAAAATCCCGATATTTGGGCTATAAGTCACATTTGTAAGAATCCCTAAAGAGCATACCATCGACGTAGATGCCTAAACTATCACTAAGGGATCAAAAATGGCTACGGCCAAACTCATACGACTACGTTCAAAACGGCTGACACAGCCCATATAACGCGACTTGGGGATGCCCGACTGTTGCTGAAAAATCCTCCGAATCTACTTCAGAAAGAACCGGTTAAACACAAGCTTCCCTCAACAAGCAAAAAATGAGTCCCGACCATGTCGGCTGTAAAATTGCAAAAGCGTCGATCTACTTGACCTATGGGCTATGAACCTTCTGAGGTGCTCAAAACATCGCTGACTACGACTTGAAATTGAGGTTCTTTTAGAACCGATGACGGGTCAGGAAAAATAAACAATAAGACCTTAACGAGAGGAAACAAATACTACAAAAGCCTCCGGACCTTTCATCAAACATCGTAAGTGCCATTGTCGCCGGCTAAGTAGAGCCTCCGGGACTCACACCAAAAGGTCTCTACGACCATCAATCTGAAAATTGACAACTTGAGGATTAAAGTAAGCTCTAATCATACCACGATTCGGAGACCGGATCCAAAATAGTTAAACTAAGCAAAGACTCCAGGCCTCATATCAAAATGGTCCCTGCGACCAAAGAACGTAAGTGCCACCGTCTCCGGCTAAAGCATGCCTACGGACCTCATGCTAAAAGGTCTCGATGACCAAGCAACAGAAAGGACACCACCACTGGTCGAAAGCTCAATTGAGATTCAAGGGTCAATTATAAATTGAATCGTAACACGACTCGGAGACTGAACCTGAAGATATCAAGAACTCGACATCAAATTTCGCTCCTTTGGTGCGTCCAATCTCTTCCGAGGGATCAAAGCCACTGGCCTGAATATCCATGATAATCCCCTTATCTCCATATTCCCCGCTACTGCCTACGCAGTCAAGGGCCTTCTCCAGCTCGGGCTCAACAAGTAAAGTAAGCCGCTATCTTTTGCCCCTCCCGGTAAAAAAGGTACCAAAGAAACAAAAACCCATTTTTCGTATATATATAGGACGGTCAAGTCTACACCCCGCGCCGAAAGGAAAATAGCTTGTCAAAATGCGCCTTCTATGGCCTCGGCAAACGACAACCAAGCTTCCCGATTGTCCCCCTGGCTTGGGCCAATTCCTCCGAAAAAATGAGCCCCCTGCACTGACATGACCGGGATACTCTTCGGCAAAGAGCCACAAAATAGTTACCCTTTGACCATTGTGCCATCAAGTCGAAGGCTATTCCAGCTTACCCGCTCCGCCTGATGTGTCTCGAGATACCTAAAGGCGGAACCCGAGAATAAATCAACAGTGGATACGCCATCGTCAGACAAGGCAAATCCTCGGGCCACGCACCCGCGAAATCGCTTTGGCCTAGAAGCACGAAGGACCACCACCTTCCGCTTGTAAAGGCAGATGGGAACCAGAGGACATACCCAAGCTCGATCCATGGTATAACTCAGAGACTACTTCTAAAACCAATATGTATGATCGAGAGCAGCGACAGGAAAAAAGGTACAAAAGCCTTAAAAAATTTCTTATATTACATGCAAAAACATTGTCCACCTACAGACATGCCCCGCGTGCTAGAAATAAGGTTACAAAATGATGGAACCTCTATTTTTCGTCAAAACATGCCCTCTGCAGCGTCCACAAGGAGTGGCCAAACATCGCCTTCATCCACCTTGGCACATGCCAACTCCTCTAAAAAATCAAGGCCCTTGACCCAACTTCCTCAAATACCTTCATCCAGGTTTGACAACAAATATGTTCTTCGACCTTCTCTTCGCGATCGAGGACTCGCCTCAACTCGGACTGAACGGCAGCTGACCCTGCCAACTCGACGCTACACTAAGGTAGTAATAGCGGGTCGGAATAGCTTTTACCCGAATAGTGGTTCGGGATCAAATTTCCACAGGGAGCTAGTAGTGGAGTTGTATTGTCTGTCTAATCTAGAGATACGGTTGTGCTTCAAATGTCACTTCAAACATTTTTGGTTTTGTTTGATTTTTATAACTACTATTATAAAACTAATGATTAAAACTAAATTATGCTACGAGAATATTGCTATGTTGTATTTAATATAGAGAAAGGCCGTGACACTACCTAGGTGGCTAATTGACAGGTAGAAATTACTAAGGGTAGATTGATAAATTTGGGGCTTATGCTATAACCGTTGCACAATTGTACCCACTCTTATACATCTCGGTAGAGAGAGTGATTTTGCCCAATTGAATCTCTCGAGACCAATTGGGTAGGCCAATTTGATCAAGCAACCAGGGTTCAAGTAGGGTGATTACTCTTTCGAGATTTAACCCATTAATTGGGACTATCATTTCTCATGAGTCCATCCCAATTCCTTGTTGGGTCGATTTTGGGGTCATAAACTCCCTTTCTCAAGAAGAGTCAACCCACTAAGCTTGAATCTATGTTTGCAACCACAAATTCGAAACTGAAACATAAAATCAACCCAAATAGCAAACACCCAATATCAATCTAACCCTAGATGGCAACACCCATCAATTACCCACACTAGGGTTGAGCCATAACCCTAGCTAATGGGTTTAGCTACTCATGCTAGATACAAAAATTGAAGAGATAGATGAAGATCTAAGCATATTAATTAATTACTAAGAAGAAACTACAATAATAAAGAGCAAAAGTGCCGAAAATGGCTACAATTTCGATTGTCACGAGCTCAGCTGCGTTCAGAATATAAAACTTGACCTAAAAATGGTAAAATGTTCTATTTATACTAGGCTAGAAAAACTGGACAAAAATACCCCTACGGGGTCAGTGCGGACCGTGCAAAAAGGACCGCGGCCGCACTGACTCTTGGATTTATAATTTTAGCTTCTCTGAAGTTGGGGACCATGCACTGCGTGGAAGTGCACCGCGTCCGCGATGGAAGTTGGCGCGGCCGCACATAAAGGAGCGCGGAGCGCATTGCTCGAAATTGTCAAAATTTTAGCTCTCTGAATCTCTGCTCTGGACCGTGCAAATTTGTATCGCGCCCGCATTAGCCCTATCCTGGATATGACAACTCTTTGAACTTTCTAGTGCGGCCGCATTCACTTTTGCGCGGTCCGCACTAGGTGCTCCTTTCCTCATTTTACATAGTCTTTGACACTTGACCCGGATTCACTCCTTTTTTAGCCGATCTTTGACATTTGTCACTTTGTTGAACAAACCTGCAATCAAGTACAACTTGTGAGCATTTTTGGGTTATTTTGTAGCAGTTTATAACCAAATCATAGGCAAGTAGTGGCATAAAACATGTTAGAATCCCGACTTATCAACTCCCCCAAACTTAAACCTTTGGTTGTCCTCAAGCAAACAAAATAAAACCCACACTTTAAAGGACAATCCAAGTAATTCTAGCTATCCTAAAGAAACCTCAACAAGCATCAATTGGGACTAACAATTGCCCTCAATACGAATGCATCATTAACACATTTAAACTTTGAAAAACCATGGATCAAGTGTGACACAAGAGCATCAAGAGTTGACACATTTCATCAAAGAAATTCTCTCAAGTACTTTGGTCATGGTGGAACCCAAACTCACACATCCTCAACTCTCTCTAAGCGAACCTCACCTTTTAGAGTATTGACACACAAACCGAGGTTGATGGAGTTTTACTCACATCTCTCAAGAAGAAGGTCACAAGTCCGGCTCTAGGTACCATATGCTTGCCCCTTATGTAAGTATCCACTAATGTGGGTTTCCTTCAACTCAAGATCCTATAGGGCTTTTGTGGAGTCATTGTGAAGGCTTTTGGGTAAGGGTAGAACATGTTTTTATTCAAGTGGGTTCAATCTTCCCTTAAACACTTCTTTTGATTCATTTTGGCACAACTCTCTTGACTCTTTTGAGTATTTCACTTATTTACAAGGGGTTAGAGAGACATATTGTCACTCCTTCTTATGCAATTCAAAACATTTCTCCTTTTTCAACTTTTTTCACACCCTTTTCACTTTTGTTTTCCTTGAATCACTTTTTATTCTTGTTCACATTGGATTTTCTTTTTGTCCTTTTCTTTTCTTGCTCTTTCATTGACGTCCTTTTTCTTTTGCTTTTGTACCTTTTTACCACTTTGTTTCCTTTCTTGTCTCTCCCCCCAAACTTAGACATTTACCATTACTCAAGGGAAGATTTGGGTGCCAAGAGAGGGTAATCATTTAGAACGGGTATAGGCTTGTAGCATTGGTTCTTGAAAGAAAAAGGTTAAAGGCTCAAAAGGGTTAGCTAGGGATCATCTCTTTGGTAGGCTATGGAATTGTTCAACTTAACATTCGGATCAAGGAGAGCCTATAATCACTTCTCAAGGGTTAACTAGGGATCAAGGATTTCGCCTCAACAAACTTTCAGGGCAAGTTCTAGACCATTGGCTCGGGACTTGGACTCACAATTCGATTCCTCACCACACACGCTAGGGGATTGCTAAAGACATCGAGTCGAGGGCCCACAACAACCTTAGTTACAATTCAAGCACACAATGGTCCGAAAAGACCACATGATGTTTGTTTGGTCAACGCAAGAGTCTCAAAGCCATGACTTTCACCATCCTAAACACAACATTATGTCTTTGACCATGGGATCAAAGACAAATGTGCTAGGCCTAAGTGAAGCTTTGCTTGAGATACCCTTAACTACAACTATCAAAAACAAAAGAAAAATCAAAGAAACAGACGCAAACCCTTAAGAAGGTTGTCACTCCATCCATCATCGGGAAGAGCCACCCAGTTTGCACAATACTCCACCCTTGGAAAGAACCGTGGCCTTAAGAAAACCAAGAGTTTATTGAAAATGCCAAAAACAAAACAAAAGGCTACGAGCCTATCTACAAAGCTAAAAATAAAAAATTTCTGCGAAATATAAATATAAAAGAGAATAAATATGTACAATAGGGGGGTAGAATATACAATGGGGGATGAATATATACCGAAATGTAACTTTATATATAGACCAAAAGAGCGAATAAAAAGTACGAGAAAAGTGGCTAAAATGTAAAGTTATATACAACCCAAAATAGAAAATTAAAGTAAAGCATAAACTAACAATCTGTATATACAGTCATCCAGATAATCAACAAAAAAGTAGGGTGCACCCCCACGAATAAAAGCTGGCATTGTCCCCAATGCCAACTACCAAAATAAGCATAAAAAAGACATAACAAAGGATATAGGGGCTTCTTAGGCCTGTTCAGTCTGTATGGGATCATCAGTGGTCCCCAAGTCCTCCGTATGTGCGGGAGCCTCAAACTGGCTCCCGGCCTCCTGCTGCTCAACTGCTGGGACTTGGGCATGTTCCTAGACCAGCTGGATGTCAGGTGTAGATGTGGCAAACTGGAGGAGGCCTCCTGTGGGGCTGCCACCTCAATAATTACATCAGTTGTACTAGGGAGCTTCCTCTTCTGCCTAGGCTGCCTGGGTGCCTGCTCCTGCTGTGACTCTGCTGCTGGTGTTGCTGGATCTGGGGCTGGGTCCCCGAATAGCAAGTCTAGAGGCATCTGATCTGCTAATAGCTTGTCCACATCTTCCCTAAGCTGCTTCACAAACTCCTTAGAAGCTTGTGATCTTCTCATCTTTTTGTGCTCCTTGGCAAGCTCCTTTAGAGCCTTGCCATGTGACTCAACTGCTGTAGTCAAAGTAGCCTGTGTCTTCATAATCCTTTCCTGGTTCCCCAGGAGCTTCTTCAAAGTGTCCTCAATGGACTGAGGAATCTGAGCTGGCTGAGGTGCTGACTGGGTCTGAATGGTGGAAGACAAAGTGGACAACTTGGATGTCGCGGCTGACATCCAGTTGTTCAAACTAGCCAATGTTTGGCTCAACTGATTGGCAGTGAATGGATGAGTCTTGAAAGATGGCACTCCCAGGCCTGCTGAAGAACTGGGACCAGTAGTAGAGGAAGGTCCTGGAGGCAAGTCTACTCCTGTAGTGGCAGCAGGCTCTGTGGAAGGCTCTACCTCAATGGCTCCTCAAACTGGCCAGTTAGGGCAGAAACAGGTGGCTAGTAGTTCTGGGACTTAGGGTTGTCCGGGCCCTACATACTGTACCAAGAATAGGGAGCCACAGGCTTGGTCTTGACATCATATCTCTTCTTCTCCACCTTCAGGTCCCTAAAATACATAGAAAGGGTGTTATGAAAAGGGTACTTCCGGTCATGCTCTTGTCCCACAATAGAAATCACCCGGGACATCACATTGCCCCCATTGATAGGGTACCCGGCCATAATGGATGCCATAAGAACAGCCCGGGTAAGTGGAATAGTCTGATCGTGGGTAGAAGGGTCAATCCGACTACACACAAATGTCAACCAACCTCGAGCCTCAAAGTTGAAAGTCTTCCGGAATATTTTCTTCCCTGCTTGCAATCACTCTGGAACAGTACCTGGGATTGCCAAGTATTGGGCCAACCAAGGATGGACTTCCTCACCCATCCCTAACTTTGCCAGATAGAGTGACTCATCTTCATCCCGAAACCCCAAATACTCATTCAAAGATTTTCCATCAAACAACACTGTTTTGTCTCTAATTTTGGTCACCTTAGTATCTTTAACAATGTGAGCCACATTAGAGTAGAATTCCCTAACCATGTGCTCATTTGCATCGATGTACGTCTCCATGAAAAACTCCCAGCACTTTCTAGTTCGGAACTCCCTCTCACGTTCGGGTTGTGGGGTAAAAGGTCAGTGTCAATAAAACTCCTCTCTGATATCAACTTCTTCACCGGCCACCACTCCCCAAACTTGTGGTAAGCCACTTGGCTTACGAATCTATCCTCCCACTCTTCGTCTTTTCTAGTCCGTGCAACTCCCCTAATCTGAGGCTCACCTCCTTCATCTCTGCCTGCACTCTCCCCAGATAATGAAGCTGTGGGGGAGGTGGAGTATTTCCCACTACCGGATGCGGACTCGTCAGAAGAATCTGAGACTACATTTCCCGATCTTTTGGAGGTGGGTGATGGTGGAGGGGTATCAAATAGGTGGAGGGGGTCGGTTATGTGAGTTGGGACTGAATCTGAGGAGATGTCTTTAGAGGGAACATACTCACTCCCCGACGAATGTGAAACAACCTTATCAGCATCTTTTTTCAATTTTCGGGTTTTTTTATGTTCTCCTGAGACTGGGGAGTGAGTTTTGCTATTCTTTTGCCTTTACCCCATCGGGAGGAACCACCTCTCCCGGGTTGTTGTGATTGTTTTCCGCCCCTTTGTTTAACCATTATCTGCAAAGACACGCATCTAATATTGTTAGTTTAAGCACAGGCAGTGAAGCAGGTGAATGAATAAAAGTTGCAGACAACATAAGAATTTGTTGCAGACACTGCTGCAGAACCAAGCACCGCGGACCGTGCCATCAGTAGTGTGACCGCATTGGAGGCACCACGGGCCGCACTGAAAAAGGCCCCAGAAACACTTCTCTGAATCTCCCACCGCGGACCACACAAAATGGGGCCGCGGCCTTGGTGGGCTAGTGCGGACCGCACAATATGCAACGCGGACGCGCTGGGAGCAATTTGAGTTTCCGGCATTTCAGGTACTGCGGTCCGCGCAAAAAGGCAATGTGGACCGCGTCAGGGCTAGAATTAGGGAATTAAGTTAGGGTTTAATGTTTTCTTCCATTTTTGTCCAATTCCTTACGCCTAATTGTCCCTACTCAGTTACCCAATCCTCAATCACTTTAAACACATAAAACTAACATGAAATCTAACCTAGACTAACAATTTGAAGAAAAAAAACGAGAAGAACAAGATGTTACAAACTATTGGCAAGCAAATAAAATAAAAATAAGAAAGTAATTAATCATGAATGCATGAAATGTTACCGGGATTAGGAAGAATGAATGCAATCTATCCAAGCTAGCAAGAATTACGATCTTAGAAGAGGGATGAACAGTAGAATTATGGCTCTGGGTTTTCAAATTGCGAAAAGGGTAAAATGAAACCCTTGCTCTCTATTTATAGATAATCCGTGGGCCCCTCACTTACCTACCAGCGCGGCCGCACAAAAGCGACCGCGGACCGCGCTGGGTTTCAATATATGAAGTTTCAGAAGGCAACCTTGGTGCGACCACGTTAAAGTATACTGTGGTTGCGAAGGTCCACCGTGGACCGCACAAACATGACTGCGACCGTGGTGGAAAACTTCAGAGAGCACTACAATTTTAACATGCCAGTGCAGACCGTGTAAAAGTGCCCTGCGGCCGCACTGGCAAACTTCAGAGACTATGCACTTTGTTCCAACTTGCCTTGCATTGCATCAACACAATTCCTGCAGCATCTCACAACCAATTAGCTCAAAAATCCAAAACTACAGCAAAAATCAAAGAGAAAGAAAAAGAGATGGGTTGCCTCCTAATAAGCGCCTGATTTAACGTCGCAGCACGACGCGGGTTACCAACACATTATTTAAAATGTACCATAGCCACCACGTGGCTTTCATCAATCTTCCCAAGATAATGCTTCACACGATGTCCATTGACTCTAAATATTTCACCATTCTTGTTCCTTAGATCAAGAGCACCAAATGGGGTCACAAACACAACTTCAAATGGCCCACTCCACTTTGATTTGAGCTTTCCCGAAAACAGATGTAACCGGGAGTTGATAAGTAGAACCATATCACCAACTTTGAATTCCTTTCCCCTAGCATATATTTGGTGAAGATACTTCATCTTGTCCTTATACAAGGACGAGCTGGAGCAGGCATGAAATCTAAACTTATCAGGCTCATTAAGTTGCTCAATACGGAGATTCGCCGCAACATCCCATTCCAAGTTCAACTTTCTCAAGGCCCACATAGCCTTGTGTTCCAATTCGACCGGAAGATGGCAAGCTTTTCCAAAAACCAATCGGTATGGGGACATACCAATTGGGGTCTTGTAAGCCATCCGGTACGCCCATAAAGCGTCATCCAACTTTTTCGACCAATCGATCCTATTAGCATTGACCGTCTTGGACAAGATACTCTTTATTTCTCGATTGGAGACTTCCACTTGACCACTAGCTTGAGGATGATAGGGGGTGGTCACTTTGTGATTTACTCCATACTTAGCAAGCAATGAGTCGAAAGCCTTGTTGCAAAAGTTAGACCCCCCATCACTAATGATAGCATGAGGGGTGCCAAACCTTGTGAAGATACTCTTTTTCAAGAATGCCACAACACTCCGGGCTTCATTATTAGGTAAAGCCATGGCTTAAACCCACTTTGAGACATAGTCCACTGCCACGAGAATATAAGTGTTCCCACAAGAGCTAACGAAAGAACGCATGAAATCGTTGCCCCAAACATCAAAAATATCTACCTCTAGAATCGTATTGAGTGGAATCTCATCACTTTTTCAAATTCCGCCAGCCCTTTGGCATGCATCACATCTCTTTACCAAATCACTAGTATCCTTAAACAAAGTCGGCCAATAGAAACCGCAACTCAAGACCTTTGAAGCCATCCTCACCCCTCTATGATGGCCACCATAGGGGGAGTAGTGACAAGACTCCAATATGCTCAATTGTTCACCTTCCGGGACACATCTTCTAATCACACCATCCGTGAAAATTTTAAACAAGTACGGATCATCCCAATAAAAATCCAAACTATCCCGTTTGAGTTTCTTCTTTTGGTTGGAAGAGAGCTCATACGGGACAATTCCGGTCATAATGATGTTGGCGATGTCCGCGAACCATGGAATGTCACACCTTGACACGGAAAGAAGTTGCTCGTTGGGGAATGCATCATTTATTTCAATGCCATCACATAGCCTCCCTTCTTCCTCCAACCGGGACAAATGGTCCGCAACTTGATTCTCACTTCCCTTCCGGTCCACTATTTCTAAGTCGAATTCTTGAAGAAGTAGCACCCATCTCATCAATCTTGCCTTGGAATCCTTCTTGGACATCAAATACCTAAGGGCGGCATGGTCCGTGTGCACAATCACCTTGGCCCCCATAAGATAAGGCCGAAAATTTTCCAATGCAAATACAATTGCCAACAATTCCTTCTCCGTCATCGTGTAATTCTATTGAGCTTCATTCATAGTCTTGCTTGCATAGTACACAGGATGGAACATTTTACTAATTCGTTGACCTAACAACGCCCCCACCGCAATGTCATTTGCATCACACATTAGTTCAAAGGGCAAACTCCAATTAGGTGCGGTGATGATAAGAGTTGTGGCCAACTTGTGCTTTAAAAGTTCAAAGGCCTCCATGCATTTTTCGTCAAAAGAAAACTTGGCGTCTTTCTCTAGCAACTTTCAAAGCGGATTCACTACCTTCGAGAAATCTTTGATAAACCGTCGGTAGAACCCAGCATGCCCAAGAAAACTCCTCACCCCTTTGACATAAGTAGGGGGAGGAAGCCTCGAAATGACCTCAATCTTGGCCTTATCAACTTCAGTTCCTTGCTTTGAGATCTTTTGACCCAATACTATAACTTCTTCTACCATAAAATGGCATTTTTCCCAATTGAGAAAGAGGTTAGTTTCTTCACATCGAGCCAAGACTCTATACAAATTTACCAAGCGTTCTTCAAAAGAGTCACCAACCATACTAAATTCATCCATAAAGACCTCCAATATGTCTTTCACCATGTCGGTGAAAATAGCCATCATGCAACATTGGAAGGTCATCAGAGCATTGCACAACCCGAATGGCATCCGGGAGAAAGCAAATATACTGTAGGGGTATGTAAAAGTGGTCTTCTCTTGGTCCTCCGGGGCAATTAAGATTTTATTGTAGCCCGAGTACCCATCCAAAAAGCAATAAAAAGCTTGCCCCTCAAGGCGATCAAGCATTTGATCGAGGAATGGTAAGGGGAAATGATCCTTGCCGGTCACCTTGTTGAGTTTCCGGTAGTCCATACAAACTCTCCACCCGGTAATGGTCCGAGTGGGAATAAGCATTATTTTCATTTGTCACTACCGTCATCCCTCCTTTATTTGGCATACATTGGACCGGAGAGGTCCATGAGCTATCGGAGATTGGATAAATCACACCGGCGTCATGCCACTTCATAACCTCTTTCTTTACCACTTCTTGCATTGCCTCATTTAGTCTTCTTTGATGTTCAAGTGAAGGCCTTTCATCCTCCTCCAAGATGATTTTATGAATGCAAAATGCAGGGCTTATCCCCCGAATGTCCGCCAGAGTCCATCCTATTGCCATTTTTCGCTTTTGAAGCACCTCCAAAGTGGCCTCAACTTGCAAGTTAGTAAGGCAAGAAGAAAGAATAACTGGAAGAGTTGAATTAGAGCCCAAAAATTCATACCTGAGGTGTGGAGGAAGTGGCTTCAACTCCAGTACCGATGGCTCCTCAATGGATGGCTTAGTTGGTGGAGTTTTGCGGTTTTCAAGATTCAAAGATAACTTCCTAGGCTTATATGAATATGAACCCATACCATACAATGCATTCACGCACTCCACTCTACTAGCATCATCATCGACATCCATGTTAAGAATCACGGCCTCAAGAGGATCTTCAACATTTATCATGGAACTTGTGTCATCCACTATCACAGCTGTGACAATGTCCACAAATGAACACACCTCCGTGCTATTGGGTTGTCTCATTGATTTGCAAACATGGAATACCACCTTCTCATATCCCACTCGGAATGTCAACTCTCCCATTTCAACATCAACCAAGGCCTTCCCCGTAGCTAGGAAAGGTCTCCCAAGAATAATCGGCACTTCAAAGTCCACTTCACAATCCAATATGACAAAGTCGGCCAGCAATATGAATTTATCCACACGGACAATAACATCATCAATTATGACCAAGGTTTTCTTCATCGATCGATCCGCCATTTGAAGTCTCATTGAGGTTGGCCTAGGTTGCCCGATTTCCAAAGTCTTGAAAACCAAATACGGCATCAAATTAATACTAGCCCCCAAGTCACAAAGGGCTTTGGCAAAATCCGCACTACCGATAGTGCAAGGGATAGTAAAAGCTCCGGGGTCTTCAAGATTCGGGGCCATAGAATGCACTATAGAACTTACTTGATGCGTCATTTTAATTGTTTCACACTCCATCAACCTCTTATTTGTTACCAAATCCTTCATAAACTTTGCATTCCCCGGCATTTGTTCAAGTGCGTCTACCAACGGCACATTGATAGTAAGACTCTTCATCATTTCGATGAACTTTTTGAATTGATTGTCACCTTTTTGCTTTGCTAACCATTGAGGGTAAGGTGGAGGTGGCCTAGGCAAGGGTGCCTTGGTATTTGGCACAACCGGCTCGGGCATGTTAGTCACGTGTTCCCTAGACGGGTTCACGGCATCTTGAGTCTCTACCCCAGCCTCATCATCAATATCAATCCGCACATCATTGGTCACATTTGTTTCAACCACATCATAAACATTCAAGGGCACATTATCATCATGCAACTCAACTTCGTCATTCACAACTTGATTTTTATTCGAGGCATGCACATCACTGCCTCTTTCGCTTCTTGTTGTAACCGCCATCACATGATTGTTACCTCCCTTTGTGTTCACTACCGTATCACTTGGTAGAGCACCCTTAGGTCGAGTATTCAATGATTGAGAGATTTGGCCAAGTTGCACCTCCAAATTCCGAATAGAGGTGTTATGAGAAGCCAATTGAGCATCAGAGTCTTGGTTCTTCTTTATCATTTGTTCGAACATCATTTCTATTCTCCCCATATCACTACCCGAAGAACTAGACCCTTGAGATTGAAAGGGAGGTGGACTTTTTGGTTGTTGGTACATGGGGGGGGGGGCTTTGAAAGCCTTGCCCCCGGTTGCCTTGATTTCCGCTATTATTCCACCCTCATTGATTGTTGTTCTTGTTTCTCCAATTATTATTGTTCCCGTTCCAATTGCCTTGATTGTTACCTTGGTTACCCCAATTGTTGTTTTGACTGTTGTTGTTCCAATTGCCACCACCTTGTTGTTGGTTGTTATTGTTCCAATTACCGCCGCCTTGTTGATTGCCCCAATTTCCTTGGGGAAACCATTGTTGATTCCTTTGACTTCCCCTATTCCCTTGGTAGTTATTGACATTCTTCGCTTTGCTCATCATAGCACTCATTCGAATAACCACCACCATCATTGTTGTTGTCAAATTGCTCACAATTACCTTGAGGTTGTTGTTGCCCTCTTTGCCTTCTTTTCAATATAGAAACACTTTCCATTGCATTGACTTTGCACGGGTTTTGGACTTGTTGCAATTGCGCCTTCGCTAACTGATTCATAGTTATTGTAAGCTCGACAATAGCTTGGTCATGATCGTGCAATTGCTTGTGCAAATGGATGACCGTGGGTTCACCTTGGGGCACATTTTCTCGACTTTGCCATGCCGAAGAGGTGTCAGCCATTTCATCAAGTACATCACATGCCTCTTGGTAAGAAAGTTTCATGAAGTTCCCTCTTGCTAATTGGTTCACAATGCACTGATTCGTGGTGTTAATGCCCCGATAAAATGTTTGTTGTATCATTGCCTCGGTCATGTCGTTATTAGGGCACTCCTTCACCATTGTTCTATATCTTTCCTATATCTTGTGCAAAGGTTCCGTTGGCTCTTGCTTGAATGCTAGAATTTCATCCCGAAGAGCGGCCATATGACTTGGAGAAAAGAACTTAGTGATAAATTTGTCCGCCAATTCATCCCATGTGGTGATAGAATGATTGGGGAGCCTTTCTAACCAATCCAACGCTTTACCCAGAAGCGAGAACGGGAAAAGCCTCAATCTCAACACATCATCAGATACGTTTGTTTCCTTGCTATCCCAGCATGTATCAACGAAACCCTTCAAGTGCTTGTATGCATTTTGATCGGAGGCGCCCGTAAAATACCCTATTTGCTTGAGCAAGGTCAACATGACATTTGTGATTTGAAAGTTCCCCGCTCGGATTCGGGGAGGAACAATAGCACTGGCGTACCCTTGATTAGGAATAACTCTTGGGGCCACTCTCGGCGGTGGCGGAGGAGGTCTAGAATATTCTCATTCGGATTAGCATTTGCATTGGCATTTCTGCCTCTCATTCGTACAAATCTCCATCTTTCGATCAGCCCTGGGTCGGCTTGATGCAGCTTCCGCATCAATTACCCCAGCCCTGACCTTCGAAAGTCCAGACTCAGGTCTCTCAATCATATTCACCTAAACCGAGGCATTCACACAGGTCAAGTTCAGGTGAACCTCGAAGGCAGGGATCCTAGCTGAAGCACTCATCCCCTCAAAGGCTTAAGCCTGCACTAGAGCTCTTGGATCCCCATAGGCAATTTAGGCACAAACGGCATCACCTTTTAAAGAATTTTTGCAGATCAGGCTCGAGATTATCCAAGGCTCGGGTCCTAAAAGAACCAGCCCATATCTAAAGTCCATCGCAAGTCCACAAAAAAGAGCTTCTAGTACAAGAAGGAAAACACGAGATACACCCCTACAGGACATCTCCTTATCCCCCTAAACAACTAAAGAAGGTTTCAAGGAGCATCGTCGGCAGGCCAACGCCGGAGGGGATAACTCGCCCGAAGTCCAGTACGCGCCTTCCCCAATGAATAGGGCCCCGATGAGCCCCAAAGCACCAATGCCGGACACAAGACATATGCCCGAGTTTGCAGTTTCCACTCTGTAGGAGTAGACACCGAGAGCCAACCTTACGTTCTTTGAAGAAATTACCTACACAAAAATCGACAGGGCTCACCTATGCACCCGAAGACGACCTCTATCAGGTGTATCGTCCCCTAAATCCCCGAAAGGTGCAAGAGCAAACAAAAGCCAAGAAAGAAGTAGAAGTATATCTCAGTCAGCCTGAAAAGATCATCCATGCCCAAATCAATAAGGTCTCCGGGGTACCCAAAGATGACCTACATTTAGGGCATTACCTCGAGAGGCCTCGGAATTCAGCATAACTCGGGAGACCCTCATAACAGCAGTCTCTCAGGCCGACCAACAGAGGGACCTAAAAAGAACCTGTGTCAGGTGACGAAGAAACAAGGATGTTTCACATTTATCAAAAGCTCCGAGAAAAATCAAAGTAACGCCCCCGCATGGTCGAATCTTCAAAGTAAATTCAAACACATTCCAAAGAATCATCTATTGTCCAGAAGGGACCCTCCCATATGATCACCTCTCAACACCTCTCCCGAGGAACCCAAGATGTCGTCGATTATATCCACGTAATCCGAGGAGGTCGAGAGCCTGAATATGTTAGGTCGGCTTAAGCTTGGTCGAATGATTGATTATCGGGCTCGAAGAAAGCCACACCGGCCAATACGGGGTCCGAGAAAACACATCATCAACGGTCGAAGACAAACCAAGGCTTTTAACAGACATAAGGATATATTGGAAAAAGACAGGGATTGGAAGCAGAAACTAGTAAAAAAAAATATTTATATTGGTATAAATCCTTATATACAATTGCATCTTACATAATTATAAAAGCTTCTTTTACAAAAAAAAAAAAGGAAAAAAATATTGGCAGCATACAAGTCCTAAAGAGAGCATCCTACATGTGGCGCCTCCGAAGTCATCCTTCCAATCATATGACCTCAAAGACAATATCTTCCAAATACGTCCCCAACCAAGATCTCATCCCTATCTTCCCGAAATGGCATCTTAAAGCAAGCCGGGAGAAGATCAAAATGACGAGGGGATACCAGAAGAAGGTGAGAAGTGGCTGGGCGAAAAATTCGGTTAGCGCAAACCCCGCCTGCATATTTCCCCCGAAGCCACTTCTCGAGATGCCACCTTGGCCCGAAATGCAATGGCCGAGTTGAGCCAATCACCTCACCCCCCAGAATCCAAAGGGGGTATAACATGACGGGTCAATGAAGGAGGGTGAGCAGCAGTGTATAATCCGAGCCCCCTCTTGAGCAACAGTGGATAATCCAAAATCTTTCTCCAGATTAGAGGATACCGACCTCCTATATCGCTATACAAAGCCAGCAACAACAACAATAACAACAACAACAACATCACAGCAGGACAAGCCCGTCCCACCCATGAAAGATCGAGGGCTAGCCCATGGCTTGACCAACGAAAGATCTTAAGGACATAGTCCCCAAACAATGCAGAGCAGCAAAGACCGGAAAAGTTACAAGGAAAGTGAGAAAAGCATGTATCGAAGGAGGCCTTCTGAATAAAGAATTAATCGCAGAGGAGCCCCATATATATAGGGGAAAACAAAGTAACCTACGACACCGTTATCACCCTCAAAAAGCGTAACGACAGGCGAAATTTATGAGTTCATGGAAGATGAAATGATAGAGGCAAAATGGCGGCACAGATTAACAACGATGATGTAGCCTCGAAGAATGAGGGATCATATCATTTCTAAAAGGTTCTAATGAAGTGGGAATGAAAAATGCCTCGACTTCTGTAGAGAAAGGCTGAGTCATCGGCATGATGGCATGTTGAGGATCATGAGGAAGAGCGTCAAAAACATTTCTTATCACTTCCTTCTAAGAAACGCGGAGACTATCTGTATGTGGGGAAATTAGGAGACCAATTTTCCTCGACATAGTGCTTCGAATAGCAAATATCGAACGCACAAGATCTTGGTTCGATTCCTCCCTCGAGACCTAGCCTATGCCTTGCCTAGATCGAGCATTGATTAAGACCCTGATAAGCGAAGATATTCCTCGAGGGAAGTGTTTGGGGCCTACGAGACTTCTCCAAACGGCTCGATGCCAGTTCTCCTACAAAGAAAAGCAGGATGTCACATCTCATTTCTTTTATTGTATTTGTTTATTTCATGTTAAGTTTGGATGCCCCCTTTTTTTTAATAAAAGAAGGGTCACCAATACCTTGTAACATATCTCATGTTGGCCTTACAAAGAAAGCAATAATATTCTCTCTCTCTTTCTCTGAATTCCTCTCTAAGTTTTAAGTCATATTCATCGATAGCTATTCTCTCGGTTTGCCTATTATATCTTGCCTCGGCATTTTATTATTTCTTAGTCTTTTCTTAAAACGTTTGACTCAAAATTGATCATATAAAGCCACACTTACTTGTGTATTTATATGCTATTCACCTTCCCTACCACCCTCGATAGGCCTAAGGTAAGCTCGAGGCCTAACCCCGAGGTACCCCCTGGTTTGCTCTAAAGACCGGGAACGATGCCTTACCAGTTTAATTATCGTTTTGGCTAGCTCGATCTTTACTGTTTTACTCCATGTTTTAGAATTAATCACCTTCCAAACTAGATCAGGAAGAGATCACGTATTTTTAGAATCCCATTTATAAATTTAATTGTTGTTACCATTTTCACGGTAAACAATTATAAATGTTTCATGATTCACAAACATATTCAGACTTAAAGGTTGAGTCCTTTACTCCATGTTTCTTTCATGTATGTTATATACTAATTTTATGCCTTACATACTCGGTACATTATTCGTACTAATGCCCCTACTGCCTGGGGGCCTACGTTTCATGAACGCAGGTGCAGATAGACAGGCTGACAGTCCCCCATCATAGGATCCTTGCTCAGTGAGAGTGGGTGTTCTCCATTTGATCCGGAGCTGCTATTGAGTTTTGATACGATACTTTTGTATAAATATGGGTATGATGGGGCCCGGTCCTATCCTTTATGCAATTGTACACTCTGTTAGAGGTCTGTAGACAATCAGGTATAGTTGGATAGTATGTGGCCTTGTCGACTCGCCCTACTATATTCCATGTATGTATGTATGTATGTATGTGTGTGTGTGTGTGTGTGTGTATATGTCTTTTGGGCATGTTTTCCCACATATACTGTTCATATGAACCAGTAGTTTATTTCCAGACATTATGCATGACCTACACTTATTTCATGTTTATATTTTAGACATATGCAAAGGGTTGTTCGATAAGTAGAACTAGGGCACTCGTCACACTCCATTGGTTTTGGTCGTGAAAAAAGTGGTATCAGAGCTGTTCCATCCTAAGGTTGTCTGTAGACTGTGTCTAGTCGAGTATTGTTTATGAGTATGTTTTGCACCACACTTATAAACATGAGGTTGCAGGACATATAGGATGTTATCCTCCCTTCTTATCTTAGATCGTGCAATATGAGGATTCATTTTCCTAACGTTATGTTACGTTTTCAGCGATGCCCAAGAAGGCTACTGCTACCCAGAAGAGCAAGTCCGTGGCTGATGAGACTACAAGTCGAGCGCCAGGAGTTACCAGTGCTCGAGAAAAGTCGCATAATGAGACTCCATCTCAGACTTTACATACCCTGCCCTATCCAAAGAAAATCCGAGGGTCACAAGCTCTAACACCCGCTCCAGCACCCTCAGCTCCTCAACTAGATGCACCATGTCAGGAGATGAGTGATGGTTTTCAGCGATTGACTCGACTAGTGGTTGCACTGGCTTGGCGCCAGGAGGTAGGTATTGGTCATGCAGATAGGGCCATCAGTACGAGGGTTCTTGATTTCATTAACTTGGACCCTCCGATATTCACTGGAGCAGATCCAAGGTTTGGACTATCTTAGTCCTTCAAATGCTTTGTACGTTAAATGTGCTTTAAATTAAAATAAAGTACCATTAAACCTTTTACTGTTCCTTTAATCTTATTATTAATTTCATGTTGCTAAACTAAACTTTAAAATTTAATTTTATCCTATTATTTTATATTTTTATATTATTTTAGAAGCTCACCTAACAGATGATGAATTGAAAAATCGCTGTTTGCAAAAGCTTGAAATTTTTTTGAAAGGTTGTGGAAGAAGTTTTGAGGATTTTCCAACAGTGCCAAGGCCTGTTTATAATACGGAAGAAGTTGACAACAGTAATAGATTAATCTGGGATGGATTGCGTTATAATAAATGTGCTTTGACGGAGGAACATCAATAATTAGTAAATAATTTTACTAATGAGCAAAGTCAGTTTATGAAAAAATAATAAGAGCTTTGAATGAAGACAAAGGTGGATTTTTTTTAATATGGTTTTGGAGGAACAAGCAAGACTTTTATTTGGAGAACTTTGTCTTCTGTCATAAGATCTAGAGGAGATATTGTGTTAACAGTTGAATCTAGCGGGATTGCATCTCTGTTGTTACCAGGTGGTCGAACAACTCATTCAAGATTTGTGATTCCTCTAAATCTAACTGGAGATTCAACATGTAATATCAAGCAACGTACTCCTTTAGCAAATTTAATTTTTAAGGCAAAGTTGATTATTTGGGATGAGGCACCTATGATGCGTAGATATTTTTTTAAATCTCTTAATAAAACTTTAAGAGATATTCTTAGGTTTAAAGATGCATCCAATTTAGATCGACCTTTTGGAGGTAAAACAATTGTTCTTGATGGCGACTTTAGACAAATATTACCTGTCCTTCCAAAAGGTACAAGGCAAGATATCGTTAATGTTTCTCTCAATTCGTCTTCTTTGTGGCCTCATTGTCAACTCTTAAAGTTAACAAAGAATATGAGATTGGAAGGTAATGAAATAGGGACTCATCTGGATGAGTTGAGAGTTTTTTTAGATTGTATTTTAGCAATTGGCGATGATATGGTGGGTACTTGTGTTGATGGCAATGAAAAAGTTCAAATACCAGACAATCTTTTGATAAAACAGTCTGTTAATCGAACATCTGCAATTGTAGAAAGTACATATCCCAATTTCCACAGTCGTTGCAATGATATAGGATACCTCCAACAAGGAGCCATTCTTACTCCAACTTTTGATATGGTGGAATCAATCAAAGAATATATTATTTCATTTAATCAAAGTCTCGAGAGATCATATTTGAGTTTCGACACAATCTGTAGCTCTAACAATACTTACTCATCACTAAGTTCCAGTCACGTGTGTGTTCTCCGCTCTCTTTTTGGAGAAGTATGTGCCACTGTCTTGCAGAGAGGAGCTGCACAGGCAGTTCGAGCAGTTGTGTCAGGATGATATGACTGTGATGCAGTATGAGATGAGATTTTCAGAGTTAGCTTGTCATGCTATTAGGTTGGTTCCTACGGATAGAGAGCGGACCAGGAGGTTCGTGGATGGCCTCACATATGATCTTCGGATTCCCATGACTAGAGAGAGGGTGTTAGGTGCTACCCTTTGAGCATGTTGTTGATATTGCTTGAGAGATTGAGTTAGTTCGTCGCCAGAAGCGAGATGAGAGGTAGGCCAAGAGGTCTCGCGGATATGGTAGTTTTGGTGGTGCTCCTTCGAGAGGCCAGTTTCAGCAGGATAGAGGCCGTCCATTCAGGCATGCTGAATCACCTAGCCAAGTTCATTGTGGGGCATCATCGGGCCATGGTTCTCACAGTTCTCATTAGGGCCATTCACCACTTAGTGCCCTTCTATGCTAGTGTTCATACTGTGCTCCATCAGTTCAGGGCTCTTTTGTACCAGGTTCTTCTGCTAGTCATCCCGATGCTAGGGGTTCCCTTCAGTCCCCATCTCTAGCACTAATGAGTTGTTATTTGTGTGGAGAATTTGGGCATATGAGGAGGCAGTGTCCTCGTCTTCTTGGGGGTTCATCTCATCAGAGGAGTCAACCCTCGACTTCAGCTCCAATAACTTCACCACCCGCTCGGGTAGCTAGAGGTGGGGGTCAGCCAGCTAGGGGTCACCCCAGAGGTGGAGGTCGATCAGGTGGTGGTCAGGCTTGTTTCTATGCACTCCCAGCTAGACCAGATGCTATTGCTTTAGATGTCGTTATTACAGGTATTGTCTCAGTTTTCCACAGAGATGAACCTGCGTTATTTGATCCCGGTTCCACTTTTTCATGTGTCATCATAATTTGCTCGTTATTTGGATACACCCCATAAGTCTCTTATTTCATCTGTTCCTGTATGTTGATACCCTACTTTTCCTCAAACTATTTTTTTTTATTTTTCCATATATGCCTTCAAAATCACTTTTTATAATAATTAGTATTTTTCCATAATTTTCCATATTATTATCAATTTATTTTCTAATTTATTCAGTATTTTATATCCAATAATTATTCATATATTACATTACAAGTAATTTCAAAGTATTTCTTAGCTCAATACATCATTTTTAACCCTATTAGGATTTAATTATTTCACAAATTAGCCAATTTGGCATTATTTGGCTATAATTACAATAATTTTGCAATTATAGCCTAATTGTACACATTATGTTATTTTAATTCATAATTAGTCATTTTATATTTTAAATGTTAGTTAATTACCTTAATGTCACCTATTTAGATTTAATTTCATTTTATCTAATTATTACCTATTTTTATTAATTATTTATCTAATTTAAAATGGGTATTTAAAAATTAGGAACTCTTATTTAAATTATAACCTAAGTCAAACCAGCCCCAAACCCAATTAAAATAGCCCAATATAATCCTGGCCCAAACCCCTACCTAACCCGACCCAATCTTGTTGAATCCTAGCCGTTGATCATCTTTGATCAACGGTCCGGATTACCCCTTACCATATTAAAACCTAATGACTACCCCCCTCTCTTATTTTCCCCCTCTCATTTCTCTCTCAGCCGGTATCTCTATCTCCCTCTCTCTATCTCTGGTTCTCTCTAGAACTTTCTCCTCTCTCCTCCTCTCTGATGGACCCTGTCCACCTTCTCCGTCCACCTCCCTCGCCGGAAACCATGACCTCTCATCATCTTCTAGCCTCTGCTTCACCCCACGCCGGTTTCACGCTACCCTAAGGTCCTCAGGTGAACCTGGAGCGGTTTAACTCCTACCCATGGTCCTTCATGCCATTTTTCGTCCACCTCAGGCCGTTCGAGTAAGATCTATTACTTTTCCGGCTAAAACTGATAACACTTTAAGGTTTTCTCATCTTCTCTGGGTTCTCTGAAACCCTAACTCTTAAGATTTTTCGATTTCTTTTAGATCTGTCTTAGATCTATGTATATTATGAGTTTTTATTATTTTCCTCAAAGGTTTTTCCGATTTTTCTAATGTAACTCTTCATCTTTTGAACTAGGGTTCTTAAACACCTTTTCGAAAATGCTTCTTTCTTATGATTTTTGTATTAATCTGCAAACGTTTTTTAAGCTTTCTTCTCTATTCGAGTTATTCTATTGAAAACTCTAATTGTCTCTTAAACATCTTAGATCTTACAGATCTGAGAAGGATCGAAGTTATTTTTTACTTATTTTTATGGAAAATCTCCTGATTTTCGAGTGGTTTGTCATCTTCCTAAACTAGGGTTTCTGAAAATCCTTTTCTTCGAAATGCTTTCTGGTTTTAAGTGCTTAATCCTTCGTGTCTATGTGTTTTGACTGATTTTGTTGAGTTCTTCCTTGACCCTAACTAGCCTATGTCAAAAACCTTAATTTTTAGGGTTCTTCATTTTGTTTTTGTGTATTAGCATGACTTACTGATTCTCATGTTTCTTTTGAGTTCTTGTGATTTCTTGTGACTGTCTTGCCTTGATATGCTTCTACTGAGTCTCTTAGCCTAGACTTACACCAATTCTATGTGTTTGTATTCATGTTGACTGTTCGCATCAAGACTTGCATCTTTCTCACTGATTTAGTATCGTTTGATCTTCATGTTTTGCTAGAGTTGTGTTCCAATTCTTGACTACCCATGTATTACTCTATTTATCTTTAAACATCCTGACTCTTTTCCATGACTTTCTCTTTGATTGATTCTGAATTCCTTATTACTTGGTGTGATTTGAACATTTTCCTTTGGACCCCCCGATTCCTACCTTTCCACTTAATTTGATTAGTTGCTTACCTTAATTAATTTTTTCTTGCCTTGTCTGCATTGCTACTTAATTCTTACTGATTGTTTCCTTAGTTTGAAAACTTTTTGAACCTAGTCTTAATCACATGTTCTATACTGGTACTATTTTGAAATCTTTCCTTATTTGTTATACTCCATCTGTGTATGATTTCTTTCCTTACTTTTCACCTACTCTCTACAATTTATAATGAATCCCTTATTCAAAGGGAGATTTGAACCAATTTTTATATTAAGTTCTATAATTACTGAAGAATTGATTCTTGCCTTATTTTAACCTGTTTTCAAACTACTATATAAATGACTCTCTTCCACAGTCTTAGGAAAGACAATTACACTATTCAGAACTCTCTTTTACACACATACATACTTTCTTACTTCTCTTGCTGTTTACTTGATACTCAGTCGGTTGCAAGCCAAAACTGAGTGATTACATTGCTCTACTGCTCTATTGTTCTACTTCTCTACACACTACTATTCTACTTCCTTTCATTGTACTGCTCTTCAATCCTTACTCTGCACTTATTCTCTCATTTTTACTGGTATGTTTTCAGTTTAACTTACATCATCCAAAACAATATGTATCTATTTGTATCGCACTTCCTTTTGTTTCTCTTATGCTTCTACTTGTGGTTCTGCTGTCTCCCTTGCAAATAGCATGCCTGTTTTGCCATGTGACTACCCCTTCCCTAGAATTCAGCATGTCTACTGCTTTCGTATATTTTTCTACTACTTTTCTGACCTACCCCCTAACCCCAATATATTATAAGCATATGTTTGTGACACCTAGTCACTATATGATCCTGAACCCTTCCTCCTAAACCTAATGAGTAACTCTGTTTATCACCCCTTAATCTAATACTATTAAGCTCCTGGCATGAACCCTTTGTGATAGACTATTGCTATGACTATTTAAGTTCTGTAGTACTTCTATGGTGTTAACCTGTGTGCAAATATGCTTTCACATATGAACTACTTGTCCCAATTCCTCCATTCCCTGTTTGTGTTTGAACTATGTATGTTGATTTTGTTTTGGGTTGCTGTTTGTCATGTTTCTTTTCTTCTTCCAACTGGTTTTCACCAAGGCAAACTCTTCTATTGCTTTCCAAAACGTATTTCAAAGTAATCATTGTCAAAATTGTTTCCAACTCAACTCTTGTAAATCTATGTCAAGCACTCTCACATATACTTTCAGACCACTAGGTTCTGCCCCTTTTGTGTGAACCTTGTCGTGGGACCCTTGATCTCCCTTTGAACTTGGACACATAAAAGATGGCCTTTCCACACTGCAGTTTCTCTGTCTTGGCTATGAAATCTGGGTGTGAGCATTGCCCGAGATCCCTTGAGGTCCTTAGGGAAATCTGACACACCTAGATATGAGAAAGACTATGGAACAATCTTGGCACTTGAGGTGATTTATTACATAACTCAAGGAGGAAGTCCTAATCAGGTGCTGAAAGTCTAGGCCTGTTTCAGGCTCTCTATAGTGTAATTTTCACTTTTCTTATGTAATTCATTTTAGTATTGCTCTGTAATAATTATATGTAAACGACGCTGGGGTTGGACAGTGAAAAGGGGTGGGTAATATGTATGTTGTAGTATAATCTAGGGTAGAAATCATGTTCCTAGGTTTATTTTCTCTATGCACAATAAAAGCCATGCTCTGGTACAACATGCCAAGCAAGCCATGCATGATATATCATGCTATTTAGGATTTATATGTACTGTTTTTATCATCTCATCCACACTTAGAAATCATGTCTATAGGGTAAATAATAATAATAAAATAAGCTGCGATTATGTGATTCTGCCAATGTAAACATGTTCTGAAATTTCATTTAGAAATCCTTCCTTAGGGTAAACGTGTTAGCACAATTTGTTATTCATGCACTCACCATATTGCAACTATGCTCCACACTTAGAAATCCTGCTTTAGGTAAACAACATCAAAAAACTGTCACTCCTGCCTATTTTGAAACTGTGCATAACTTGATATGCATGTAGAAAGCCTGTTTGAGTTATTATACATCATGCTGCATTATACATCATGTTATAGGATCGCAATTATTCAATCACACCTAGTCTAAATACAGAGGTAGAAACAATCCTCCTATTCTAAAAAAAACTGGTAATTAGTCTCTAGATGTTTGTAACATTTAGAATTGCATGCTATTCGGTATAACAACCTGGAATTATTAACAAATCTGAATAACTGCTACATGTTATTTTACGCCTAGGCAAACCTTAGGTAACCAACTTTAAAATAAAACTAGAACCATATTTGTGATTAGTGTTTAACTGTCAATGTGTTAAAACCAGTAGCAAGCCTGATTCGAACTTCTTTTCTGAGTCATGTAATAAATCTTGTTCTACTGTTATCACTTAGATACGATGCTTTAAGGATTCTGCATTCAAATGTGGACCTTATATGTGTATGAGTCGTGCTGTCTATGTGCATTACTTGTGGAGGTATATCTGAGCCTTCTATCTATTTTCTATGTTTTCCCCTAAATGCAGTCCGATGTGTTCTTATTTGTCGCCTAGTATTTTGCCTTTAAACCTGAGGGTCTTCCTAGAAGCCCCCTCCCCTTTTATAGGATATGAGTCCTAAATTCCTTCGGGACTCATAGGAAGGGATGGGTAACAGCATACAATAGGGGTCAAGACCAACCTTCGCTTTAATTACCTTCATGGGGCAGGAAATGGGTAGTTATGGATATGATGACCGGTGCATTAATACCACGTGTAGTCCATCTCTGAGGATTGTCGTATCGGCATATCGGGTATTGCATTGATGTGATCCATATTATAAACAAACCTAGGACACCCCTCTTTCATTCACAAATATGCTTAGATTGTAATTCTCTTCAAAATCTTGCTTTTGCACTAATTGTTTTTTAAACACTTGTGTATTTAAACTTGAATACCCTACTATTTGAGCCGTACTAGTTTATTCGCTAATTGTACAAATTCACAAAAACTGTTTGGCCGGGAACCATACTAGTGGATCCTGAGGGGTGCCTAATACCTTCCCCTTAGGATAATTTCAAGCCCTTGCCCTATCTCTGGTTACCAAACGTAGTTATAATTGAACCTTATAGGTGCCCTAACACACCTTAAATCGTTAGGTGGAGACTCTTCAAAAAATACAAACATAATTCCCAAAAGGAAGGAGTTGTCCCATACCAAAATGTCATAAACTCGATTCCGCGAGGAAAAAGGGGACGCGACAGCATGGCGACTCTGCTGGGGATATCTAGGCTTTTACCATTTCATACCGTTTTTGTAAATTTATACCCCTCCTATGTGCAATTATTTCTTTAATTCCTTGAAGCGTTTAATTTCTTCTTCAAAAGCAAAACTGGCATATCTTTCTTGTCTCATTCCTTTATAACTGCTTTAAATTATAAAATTGTTGTATTTATCCCTTTCTTAACGTGCAAATACATGCCAACATGCTTTTAATTATTGCATAATCATGCTCAACATCATATTCCACTCGCACCAAACAAATACTATAGCCACGCTTGATGAGTAGTTGCGTCCTTCCTATATCATTAGCCCCTAAATTCGGAAAGGTTTATTTGCGGTAAAACCAGTCGATCAGCGGTGCAATCGACAGTTTCGTTGTCATGCCTCAAATTCAAGGGACGTGACCGGTGCTCGACCGAGCAACCCCAGCCAAGCGGACCTGGGTGCCCTTTCTATCTCATGAGCCACACAGGGCCCCAAGAGGAAAGGGGCTCACTAATTCAGCTGACGGGAAGTGAAGGGGAGCTACGGTCTGTGGACTGGAGTACCTGCTATGGATCCACCTACAATTATAACACGAATGTAGCGCCCCCGGCAAAAGGGACGTCAGTACATTTGAATTGCACTGGTATGTACGAACAAACTTTGCCCTAAGTAAACTCAAACCATACACAAGTAACAATTAGTAATGGAATCAACAATCAAATACACATGAAAGGAATCAATCAAGCAAAACAAGTTTACAATCTCTCCTTTTCCCCTTCAACATTTTGTCACATCAATGATTTCACAACTTTCACATAATTTAGTTTCAATAGTGATTTCGATCACTTTTCCACCCTTATTACCTCGGCCACCCTTATCACCACAACCCACACCTTGAAACTTCGTGTTGCAGCGCGCAACCCAATCCCACCGGACAATCATATCTCACACAACAACAAAAAAACAACCATTCACAAAGAGTGATCATAGTCATCAATACCAATTCCAACATATACAATGGCCCGTATACATTTCAAGTAACAACGAAAATTTGTCCACAACAAGTCACATATGATATTGCCACAGCTGTTTCAATTGCATCAATTATGATTTCTTTCCACCGTTTATTTCACAGCTCTTACCGCATAACACATTCATGCCCACACACACTTGGATTTTTGACATTTACTCACACCATTATAACGGAAAAAACTTAACCGACAATGTTCAAGACATATTAATCACAAGAATTCGCAAGTGATCCACATAAGTAACACATACCACTTACCCATATACTAACAAGGTGACTTTACAAAAGTTAAAGTTAGTCATACATACCTAGAGCCAAATTCAGTTTTTAACTTCTACTTTCAATTCACCAAACAGTCTAGCAACATCAATCTAGTTCACAAATTAACACATATATCTTAGAATTGAAGTTCATAAATACAGCCCAAACTTATTTATGTTATCAACCCCTTTTTTACAATTCTTTACTCATATCCAATTCCTCTTACTAGATTTTAGGTTTTAGGAGTCATGCATGTGTATTTCAACTTCCACTTTCAAGAATCAATGCATGAGAATCCCTATTTTTTGTTTAAATATGAAAACTAATGAAAAAGGGTTAGGGATTTTACCTGCAAGAACAGGGATGAAGATATCTACTCGAAATTTTCCGGGCCTAGGTGACTTTGAAAAATCAAATTGAACGAGGATAGGCTTTCTCTCTCAAGAACCCTCTCTTCCCTCTCTCTATTTTGTTCAGTAAGTATGTTAAAATGGGGGAGTGGGGCATTTTATTAAAAAAGGGGTCGGGCTTAAAATTTAGAAAAATAGGAGCCCGAGTCAGGTATGCGGTCACACTTTGCGATCGCAGAGTGGAAATGCGGTCCGCATAATGGCCCGCAAAAGTGCTCCAAAACTCTGAACATTCTGTTTGGGTTTGCGACGGAAATGTGGTCCGTATACCCAATTTGCGGTCGCATAATGCACCACATTTTTTACCTTAAATTTGACTGACACATTGACTAACTTTGCGATAGAAATGCGGTCCGCATATCAGTTATGTGATCGCATAACAGGCCGTATTTTGACGTCAATTTTAACCAAACCACTAACTCAATCTGCGGTAGAAATGCGGTCTGCATACCAGATTTGCGACCGCATTCTGGACCGCAAAATAGCACTTTTCTTGAAAACTTTGACTCTTTGATCTTTAAATGCTAAATCAGTACAATGGGTCCGAAGCGGCGAGCAAGCTCGCCGGGAAGAATTTTACACATTCCCAACACATATTCGGAACTTGACACTACGAGCTACTAGGTTTTGAGCACAAATTTTCATGGGGCCTTACATCCTTGCCTTCCCCCTTGAGTTGTCCGCTCAAGGGTACCAGTCTAAAATCCCATAGAAACCTTACTCTCTTTAAATTTGCGCATGCATCATGGTCAAACATAGTCGGGTCAGTTATGTTGTCCATGTAATGATAAGATAGCCTTGTCCAAAAGTCCACTGGGTTTCCCTAAGCCCAAACGGACATCATCACATTTTGTGCATTTATTTGGAGAACTAAATTCTTCATGCAGATCATAAATGTATAAATAGTCGAGTCTGGTGGAGGGTACGGTCTAACCCTTTTGTTTTGCAAAAAATGAGGTATGAGGTCCCTAGCTTCGGAATGATTAACCTACCCCTACTCTTGCTAGACTTGTGGAGGAATCTTCCATCGGATGACCAAATCAATGAATGGAAAGAAAGGGCCGTCAAGACTAGCCAAAAGCTAGATTATCTGGAATACAACCTGTTAGAATTGGAGGGACATGTGAGAAAAAGAGTCAACGACTTCCAGAGCACTGAGGGAAACGAAGAAGGACATCTGGCGAAGGCGTTCTTACTAATGAGCTTACGCGAGCTAGAGGATTTGATCAATGAGAACATTCAACATGAGAAAGGCCCTCCTGATACCAAATAGATTTAGGCTTACTCACTTTCTAAATGTAATAAGGCCAAGTGCCAACAATAACTCATTTCTTATCATTATTTCAGTTTCGTTTTGGGATTCGTCTGTTCTTACGTTATGAAATGAAGCATTTATTGGCATTAAAAGTTCTCCAAGTCTATTTGTCGCTAGGACTACCTCGGGCACAAAGAGGTTCCCAAATTAGGACACATTTTACATTCCCTGCACTATGTGTTTAATAGCAATACTTTTATAATCTTCACTGACTTGATTACCTTTTGTTTTATTTTGTTTTTATTATTCCCCTCCCCAAAGTTTAGTTCGTGCACTCTGGCATCATCATCTTCTTTCACAAGATCCAGGGGCCCTCCACCCACTCCTCCTCTCAGTCCCATTAAAGGCAAGGATAGAGGCAAGAATAAAATGGAAGATTTGAACAACATCGGGAAGGAGAATACAACTGAACGAGTAAAGGCCACTGATGGCCAGGGTATTCGGGTTACTAACGAGAATGTGTCACAACTTGAACATAAACTGATGAAATTCCAGGAAGAGCTCGATCAGGTCCGAAATCTGGAAAACCTGTCATTTTCCCTCAGCACCCTAGATACCAACTTCCCCAACACTCAAAACCCTACCCCTCCTCAAATATCCCAAAACAACATAATCATCCCGCTCCTTATCATCATGCTGCTCCACCAAAAACTACTGTAACACCTGTCATACCATAAACAATACTCCACTACTCATCGGAGAACCTCAGAACTCCACAAACGACCATTTCCGCACCCATACACCAGGCCACCATAACACTCCTATCTACGTAGAGACTATACCACAATCCACCCAACCTATCTCATACACACCTGAGTCTGATGAAAAGGATCTGCTTATTAGGAACTTGGCCAAGGAACTTAAGAAATTGGCCAACCGGATTAAGGGCGTTGAGAGAAGCAAAGGAATCGAGGGGTTGAACTATGAAGATCTTTGCATACAACCTGATGTCAAACTACTTGAGGGGTACAAACCTCCTAAGTTCGAAATGTTTGATGGTACGGGTGACCCAAGTGTCCATCTGAGGACATATTGCGGCAAGCTGGTTGGAGTATGGAAGGATGAAAGGATCCACATGATGCTGTTCATGAGGAGCTTGAAGAGAGATGTACCGTCTTGGTACATAAGCCAAGATCCCAAGAAGTGGTCAAGTTGGGTGGGCATGGTATCTGACTTTATGGATAGATTCAGGTTTAATACAGAGAACACACCAGATGTGTTCTATATTCAGAATTTGAAAAAGTATCCCACAAAGACTTTTCGCGAGTATGTTACTCGCTGGAGATCCGAAGCTTCTAAGGTCAGACGCGCCTTAGAAGAGGAGAAAATGAACAAGTTCTTTTTCCGGGCTCAGGACCCGCAGTACTATGAGTGACTGATGATGATTGAGAACCACAAGTTCTCCGACATTATCAAATTATGTGAAAGAATTGAATAAGGTATTAAAAGTGGTATGGTTACAAATTTTGAGGCCTTGCAAGCTGCGAACAAGGCTTTATAGTCCGGTGGTGTGTCCAAGAAAATGGACATAGGGGCCATGATGGTTGAACAAAGGACCAAGTCTCCCCTTAAATACCTAGCTTACTCAACAGCTCCAGTTACATACCAGCCAACCCCAAATTACCAAGCACCCTCATACCAAGCTCCACCACCAACTTATCAGTCATCTCCACCTCCTATATATCAACCTACTTCACCCAGATACTCCCAACCCGCTCATGTCTACCAAACTTATAATGCCCAACCATCCCATTATCAATCGCCCCCTACACGCCAAAAGTTTCCTAGACGTCAACCTAATTTTGATCACAGACCTCTATAACAATATACAGCCATCACCGAACCCATCGACCAGCCGCATGAGAGGCTCAAAGCTGCTGGTTATGTCACCCCGATCCCTGCTACAACCCCTGAGAATCCTTCTCGGTGGGTTAACCCAAACAAGTCCTATGCATACCACTCTGGCATGAAAAGGTATACCATCAATGAATCCCGCTCCTTGAAAGACGAGATACAGTTTTTGATTGATAACTCAATCATTGTGGTAAAGGAACCCGCTCCAAATGTCCGTAACAACCCTCTACCAGACCATAAGGGTGGAGGTATCCACATGATTGAAGTAGAAGATGAATGGGATCCCTAGGGATCATCGGGTTGATAACAGAAGGTGACGACACAAAGAAACCAATAATTACTCCTAATCTGATCATAGTCCAGATCCAACCGTCTAAGGATGCTGAGGTGAATATGTCTGTGCCTCTTAAGTTTGAAGCAGCGCCACCGGTACCAATTGATGTTGAATTCGTTTCTCCAGCAAATCCACCGCATCATTTGAGGTGGCAGTCTTGCCACCCAAGGTACATGTTCCATTCAAAGTGAGGATAGCCGCGCCGATCCTAGTGGCGGTATCAACCATGCCACCCTTCTATACAAATGATGTACCCTGGGACTATACAGCCGAGGCAATAAGGAAGGGCAAGGTCCGAATTGAAGAAACTGTCGCAGCACAGGGTATGACAAGAACTGGCAGAGTCTATACCCCTAAACATCTAGATGAATCAAGCAAGCAGCCCTCCAATCGGTTTCCCCTCATTGAGACATTTCTGGATGATCCTTGGAGGAAAATACAGGCCAAGGAATATTCGGTCATCGACTAGTTAAACAAGACGCCAGCACAAATATCCATTCTTTCTTTGCTGCAAAATTCCAAGGCACACAAGAATGCGTTTCTAAAGGTGCTAAATGAAGCGTACGTACCAAATAACATCACTGGCGGGGAAATGGCTAATACGGTAGGACAAGTGCTGGAAAGCCATAAGATCACCTTTTATGAGGAAGAACTGCCACCTCAAGTGCTGGGGCACAACAAGGCACTGCACATCACCGTGCAATGCGAAGACTATTTCATTACTAGAATCCTGATGGATGGAGGTTCCAGTCTTAACATTTGTCCGCTGGTAACACTCAAGAAGTTGGGTAAAGGGTTGCATGAGATAAAGGATGGAGCAATCAATGTGAAAGCCTTCGATGGTTCTCATAGGTCCACCATTGGTGAGATTAGTCTATACCTGCAGATGTGACCAACCTGGTTCGAGGTCGATTTCCAAGTGATAGACGTACCAGCGTCTTACAACTTGCTGCTGGGACGGACATATATTCATGTTGTTAGGGCCGTTACATCAAAGTTGCATCAGGCAGTAAAGTTCGAATGAAATCACCAGGAAGTGATCATTCACGTCGACGGTAGCAACCCTATATACAGTCGCCAGACCATTCCGACGATTGGGGGAATAAGGAAGCTGGGTGGAGAAACTTACCACCACATTGAGCGGGTTAATTCTGTCGACAAACAAAAATGGCGGGATAGAAAAATCAAGAGTATACTAAGTTGGAGTGGGTACAAACCTGGCAAAGGGCTCGGCAAGAACCTCTAAGGAATCTCTAAACCCATAAAACTCAAGAAACATGGAACTACCTTCGGTTTGGGATATGAATACACCTGGGAAGAATTCAATAGTTCGTCGCCACCATGGCACGGTCCTTACTACCCATTAGAGTAGCCAATACGGCATCTGGAGCAGACCTTCCAACAGACCGACATTATTTATGGGTCAGATGAAGAAGAAGCACTTGTAGCCTTGAAGAGCTTGTTTCTAGAGGACAATGATATGGACTGTTGCGTTAATCTCGAGGATAAGAAGGAGGAAGGCCCTTCCATATAGGCTGTGAGCAGAGGGGCACATCTCAAGAATTGGACCATCAGGACAACCAGAGCCCGACGAGCCTCGGGGTAGCAAGGCTAAAACAAGCATTATTGACTGTTTTATTTACTAAAAGATTTTTTTTTTCGCATTTTTCAGTTGCCGCAATAAGATCTTCGATGTTTAAAATAATTATTCAATTTATCAAAAGCATGTTTGACTTTTCTTATGAATTAATATTTATTGCTGTCATTTTCTCTCCGTGCTTTACCAACATAGCATTCTATTACTTGTCTTGATGAACCAATGACTGTGATATGCAATGAGACAACGCAACAAACGGATATTGATTTAAAGGAAGATGACATACCTGACGAGATTGTCAAAGAAGTTGAGAATTTTGAGAATAGACCTAAGTCCAACCTAGACGAAACAAAAATTGTCAACCTGGGAGATGCAGTAAACGTCAAGGAAATGCGAATTAGCATTCACCTATTGCCATCGGAGAAGAAAGAATACACATAATTTCTAAAGGAGTATGAGGATATATTCGTCTGGTCGTATGATGACATGACTGGTATGAGTACGTCTATTGTGGCTTACAAACTGCTAACCGATCCAATGTGTCCACCGGTAAAGCAAAAGCTCAGGAAGTTCAAGCCTGATATGAGCTTGAAAATCAAGGAAGAAGTCACCAAGCAGATAAACGCTAAGGTTATTATGGTAGTAGAATACCTGACATGGTTAGCCAACATTGTGTCAGTGCCAAAGAAGGATGTGAAGGTTAGAGTCTGTGTGGACTACAGGGCCAGTCCGAAAGACGACTTCCCTTTGCCAAACATACACATCCTGATTGACAATTGCGCCAAGCATGAGCTATAGTTATTCGTAGATTTCTTTGCCGGTTATAAATAGATCTAGATGGATGAGGAATATGCTGAGAAAACGGCTTTCATCATGCCGTGGGGAGTGTACTGTTACAAGATGACGCCATTCGGCCTGAAGAATGCAGGGGCCACCTACATGAGGGCCATGACTACCATCTTCCATGATATAATACTTAAGGAAATAAAGGTATATGTACATGATGTTATTATCAAATATAAGAAAGCCACTGACCACATAGAAGATCTAAGGAAGTTCTTTAATAGATTGCGGAGATACAACCTGAAACTAAACCCCGCGAAGTTCACATTTGGGGTTCCTGCTGGGAAATTGCTTGGGTTTATTGTGATCCACCGAAGAATAGAACTAGATTAATCGAAAGTGAAAGCCATTCAGAAACTACCACCGCCAAAGAACAAGAAGTATGTGATGAGTTTCATGGGAAGGCTTAACTACATCAGTTGATTCATAGCACAGTCCACAGTTATCTGTGAGACAATCTTTAAGATGTTAAAGAAGGACGTCGCCACCAAATGGACCGATGACTACTAAAAGTCCTTAGACAACATCAAGGAGTACCTGTCAACACCACCAGTCTTAGTCCCGCCCGAGCCAGGTAGACCCTTATTACTCTACCTTGTAGTGTTAGATAGAGCTTTTAGCTACGTTCTGGGGTAGCACGGTGAAACAGGAAGGAAGGAACAAGCCATTTATTATCTCAGTAAGAAGTTCACCCCGTACAAGGCCCGGTATTCTCTATTTGAATGCACCTATTGTGCTTTGACTTGGGTAGCTCAAAAGTTGAGACATTACTTCTGCGCCTATACTATATATCTCATATCGAGAATGGATCCCTTGAAGTACATCTTTCGAAAGCCCATGCCCACTGGCAAGCTAGCCAAGTGGCAAATCCTGTTAAGCGAGTTCGACATTGTTTACGTGACTCAGAAAGCGGTCAAGGGATAGGCACTGGCAGACCACCTTGCTGAAAACCCCATAGATGGAGGATACAAACCCTGAAAACATATTTTCCTGATGAAGAGGTATCATTCATAGGAGAAGACATTGCAGAATCCTATGACGGTTGGAGAATGTTCTTCGATGGAGCAGCAAACTTCAAAGGAGATGGCATATGAGCATACCTAATATTAGAAACCGGTCAGCATTATTCGGTGTCGGCCAAACTTAGGTTCCGCTGCGCCAACAATATGGACGAGTACGAAGCCCGCATCTTAGGACTCAAAATGGCCATTGACATGAACGTTCAAGTTCTCCTAGTGATTGGGGATTCAAACTAACTTATACATCAGGTACGAGGAGAATGGGCGATCAAGAACTCCAAGATAGTCCTGTATCTATATCAAGTACAGGAATTGAGAAAGAGGTTCATGAAGACGGAATTCCAGCATGTTCCTAGAATCCAGAATAAGTTCGCCGATGCATTGGCTACCCTGTCATCTATGATACAGAATCCTAACAAGAATTTCATTGATCCCATTCCAGTGAAAATCCATAATCAGCCAGCTTACTGTGCCCATATTGAAGGGGAAGCAGACGGAAGCCTTGATTTCATGATATCAAGGATTATTTGGCAAAAGGAGAGTACCCATAGCTTGCTAATCGTACTCATAAACGCACATTTCAGAGATTGTCCAACAACTTCTTTCACAGCGGAGGAATCCTGTGTAGGAGGACTCCCAATTTAGGATTATTAAGGTGTGTCGACGCAACGGAAGCATCCAGGCTACTAGAGGAAATTCATGCTGGGACCTGTGGTCCACATATGAACGGTTTTGTCTTACAAAAGGAGATACTCCGGGCTGGTTACTTTTGGATGACTATGGAAATGGACTGCATCCAGGATGTCCGGAAATGCCACCGATGTCAGATACATGCAAACATGATAAAGGTACCTCCAAGTGAGCTTAACACAACAAGCTCACCGTGGCCGTTCGCCGCCTGGGGAATGGATGTTATTCGACCAATTGAGCATGCTGCTTCCAACGGACACATGTTTATCCTGGTATCCATCGACTATTTCACCAAATGAGTCAAAGCAGCATCTTACAAATTGGTGACTAAGAAAGTCGTGGCAGACTTTGTCCGCGATCGCATTGTTTGTGGATTCGGAATTCTAGAGTCGATCATTTCTGATAATGGCTCCAACCTCAACAGTGACTTGATGAAAGCTATGTGCGAAACTTTCAAGATCAAACATAGGAATTGCACAACCTACAGACCTTAGATGAATGTAGTTGTAGAAGCCGCTGATATCAAGAAGATATTGAGGAAAATGATAAAGAATCACAGACAGTGGCATGAGAAGTTATCATTTCCTATACTGGGGTATCGTTCCATAATCCGCACATCAACTAGGGCAACCCTAAGAATCATACAAGAAGCTGAGCTCAACGACACAGAGTGGGTAAAAATTCGTTATGAGAAACAAGCCCTTATAGAGGGAAAGAGAATGAATGCAGTCTAGCATGGTCAACTCCACCAGAACAGAATGTCCAGAGCCTTCAACAAAAGAGTCAAGCCAAGATAGTTCACACCGGGAAAGCTGGTGTTAAAGAAAAAATTTTCGCATCAAGATGAAGCCAAAGGGAAGTTCTCTCCCAACTGGCAGGGTCCATACATGGTTCACCGGTTTTTGACAGGAGGAGCCCTCATACTTGCAGAAATGGATGGAGAAGTCTGGCCAAAGCCAATCAATTCAGATGCAGTCAAGCGTTACTATGTGTAATCTTTATGCTTTCCTTATATGATGTAAATTGAACTATGCCTGACCTGATTCCCGTTTAAGAGGGATACGTAGGCAGCCCTATGGGTTCGGTCATAATTCAATAAAAGTTTCATTTCCCCCCGCAATTGGAAACTGAGGCAGAATTTTGAGGATGACCCTAAAAAATCCGAAGTAATTTCAGCCAATCGTCGCACGAGCAATAGTAGAAACGTCAACCCATCAAACTGGGGCAGAATTTTGAGGAGGACCCTTAAAATTCCGTAGCAGGAGAGGTTGTAATGTCCTGAACTACATCACAGTTGTTGGTTCAGATCTTGAAGATGATGAAATAGCTATGATAACCGGAGATTTCAAGAAATATCTTATGAGAGGAAAGGGTCCTTCAAAAGGAATGACATTCAACAAACCTAGGGCTCATGAGAAACAAACCAATGAGGGGTGTTACAAGTGTGGGAAGACTGATCACCACATCAGAAACTGCCCTCAATGGGAGGTTGAATAGAAGAAAGAAAGAGCAGATAGAAGGAACAGGAAGAAGGAATAGGTTCAACCAAGAAGGAACAAAGGATCAACTAAAGCTATGGTTGCAGCATGGGGAGAAACATCAGATGAGGACTCAGAAAATGAAGCTGAAGATGAGCAAGCTCTTATGACCATTGGAGAATCA
>MU731935.1:0-27777 GCA_026770625.1 Nicotiana glauca
TTCAAGCTTATGAGAATACATAAACTAAAATTTATATATCATTTTTGTAATTTTCGTTTTTTGATGAAATAAATTTAAATGGTCAAAATTAGCTAAAATAACTATATTAGGCCTAAATTAAATATTTATGCTAAAAATGTAAAAATTCTCGGGGAGGATCAAAAATCACGTGTTTACAATTAGAATTTCCATTATTTTCCAAAATGGCTGGTAAATGTTGTTTCTAGAAGAATCCATGGATTCTAGTGAGTGGAAAGTGGAAAGAAAAAGTTAAAAAGAATGTAAAGAGAAAGTTCAATTGGAAATACTGGGATGAACATTTCAGGAAGGAAAAGGAAAATGCAAAAGAGAATGTAATCGGATTTCGTCAATGTTGGGGTTCTGTACATGACAGAATGAATATTTCTCACGAGATGGTGGTAGTATTGGAGAATTATTTATAGTGCCTTTCAAATGTTAATAGAAGAAGAAGAAGAAAATGAAGGAGGAGAAAGGGGTTGAAGTTATTTAAAAGCTGGGTACAAGTTAATTTTTTTTTTAAAAATGGGTATAGGTTAATGGGGGCGACCAAAGGCGCCCCGTGCAATTTTTACGAATTATTTTTTGGGTACTTGTATCCTTGGGAGTCCCATAGCATGTGTGTTGTACTTGCACCTGGAAATGGAGCATTTGCATCTATACCCGCTTTTTGGGTCACGTTTTAACTTATATCCGATTTGCAAAAAAATTCGTAAACGTACCCATTTTTCGCATAACTTCAAGCATACGGGCTTGAAGTATCAAAAATACCTGAAGTGTAGTAAAACTTCAGATATTTTTGCATGAAGTTTGGTTTGACTTGCAAAGGCAATCACACAAACTTCAGTTCATAGTGCAATTGGTAAACTTCAGTTCAATAAAACAACAACATGCGTTGGCTGAAATTTTTGTTTGTAATTGCTGAACTTCAGTATTCTAGTAGATGAAGCTTTGTTCTATATTTGCTGAACTTCAGCATGTTTGAGCTGAAGTTTTCTTCTGTATTTGCTGAACTTCAGCATGTTTGAGCTAAAGCTTTGTTCTGTTTATGATGAACTTCAATGCCGAAGTTTGTTTTGTATTTGCTGAACTTCAGCATTCTAGGAGCTGAAGTTTTTGTTTATATTTGCTGAACTTCAGCATTCTTAAAGCTGAAGTTCTAAAACAATAATGAATTTAATAGATCATGATTAGCAGCGATTGATGCTGTTCATTTCAAAGATTAAAGAATGAAAAATATTTTCGACATGAAAACAAGTTACTACAGATAAATTAGAACCAAAAATCAATGTGCCTGTAAAGCTAAAATGTTTAAGAGGTTAAATTATTGTGAATAAGACCAAACTGAACATAATAGGACAAACAGATATATATATGAATCATCAGTATAGAACGCATGACAATATTTCAATCTTTAGCATTCAGAAAACGAAGGAGGAGAAGGAGGAGGAGAAAGAGGCCTGGAGTTGTTTAAACAGTGAGTACAAGTTAAAACTTTTAAAAAAAATGAATATAAGTTAAATGGGAGCAACCAAATAAGATGCCCGTACAATTTTTAGCTGGGGAGGTTGGGTGCTGGATGGGCTTTGCGTTAATCATCATCCAACATAAACATATATACTCTATTTTCAGCACTTGGACGGGGGAGGGTTTGGGATAGCTTTGTTGGACTGTTCCCATGGATCGGAGTCATTGTTCAGGTTAGGCTTTTCTATGGACAAATTTAGCGTTAAGTTCACAATGCAAAATGCTGGCTTAGCTAGAGATCGAGAAAAAAATATGAGATTCATGTTTATCTCAAAAATACGAATAATAATTAAATTTGATTTGTAGTTTTAAAGATACGTGATTTAGTTCAATACCAATTAATATCAAGAAGTATAAAGTATAAATGGAAGAAGTGAGTGAATCAAACCAGTGTTACTTAAACAGTGTCGACCTCGAGACCAGTGACCCCGAGAAGGGTTAAAAACAATGAGGCAAGAACAGTAAAACAAGAACAATAAAACTAAAGGACAATTCTGAAGAACAATGAGCAAAAAAGTAAGATAGTATATTCATTGCCAATGATTAGATTCCCTTTACAAATGACCGAGGTCCCCTTTATATAGGAGAGGAGCCCTAAATAAGGTACATTTTTATTTATAGTAAAAAATTTTATTGGGACAGTTGTATAACTGCCTAGAACGAAATTATACTAATTTGTACAAATCAATTCCGAAATTTATGCCATAATCTTGGGGAACTGGCGAGAATCTTGTCCATTCTGTTATAAACTCGTAACGGCATTATCTCGAGGTCGGTCACGTTCGGCCTCGATGTTCATCGGACACTTTGATCTTCGAAGCCTCCCATCGGGCTCGCTCTTGGTGCATTTCGATCTCGCTCTCAAAGTAACCATCGAGCTCACGAAATCGGGTAGCCCCGATTTCTATAGTATACAGATAATCCTCGCCTTTCTTAGAGTATAACGACAAGAAATAAATTAAGTCCTTGATCTTTATCCCGATTTGCCAAAGCATCATCATCATGACATAAGCGACTGTGGAAGCGAAAGCTTAGAAGCTGGTCTTTCTCGAGGAAAACTCCGAGAAATTTTACCGAATCCGACGGCAGGGAAGGTTTTGAGGGCGAAGACACTTCTGCCGATAAGGGCCGTGCTGCTTAGGTTTCGTGCTCTTAGTAATTTTTTTCTTTTGAGACTGATCGGCCATTGCGAGGAACTCTTGTTCGTGACCTATAGCTCTTGTAAAAAGGTTTATACAAAGCTTTTTTCTTTCCATGGCTTCTGAATCTGTTACCCTTTTGTGCGGGTCAAAGCGCCTTATCATAAAATTCCTTTTGAATGTCAAAAGTTTAAGATGGTAATAACCAATTGTTATGCCACACATATTACGTCGATATTACGTCTCGCAGTCTTAAATTACGACGATGTTGCACCCTGTAGTATTGTAGGTTGAATTTGTCGAAAGGTAATTGACATCAGTCAAAGAAAAAGATTATTTGGAGATTATAAGTATTATACTATTTCAAATAAGTAATGAGTAAATTCGTGAAGGTGAGAGAGGAAGCAATTCAAATAAAATAAATTTTCGTCCAAGTTTGGCATGTTGGGATAAAATATGGCCAGAGCTAAAGTACTTGGTATTTATGGGCTAGTGCCATACAAGGTATCACATGGCTATAATAGTACGGTGTATAAAGTGTGTTAAAAGTGAATAGTATTTTAAGCAAGTTAAGATAAATTTTAATTATGGGAATAATTGGTTAATTACCGGGTAACGAAATATTACCTAATTAACTAATAAGTAGATTAAGATCAATAATTTCTACCCCAAAACGTGGCAGTTGGCTACACTATAAAGAAATAACTAAGATTCACTTCTTATTAGGCGGCATATAGTCACACCTTTACTACATTTTCCAAGACTTCTCATTACGAAGGAGATTTCAATTAGAAAGTGGGGAAAGAAACGTTATCATTCTGATAACTCTCCAAAAGTCATTCTCAAAGACATATCAATCTGAAGCAAACTCATTTCTAATATTCTTAACACCAAAGAGAGAAAGCGTTTAGCAATTCTTCTTAACCAATGATTCCAACAAAATTTAGCAACGTAAAATTTTACGGTTTTAAGGGAGTACGATATAGTCTTTTTTAAGAAAATTATACAGATATTTTTCTACTCCATGTATATTAAGGCTATCCCTTCTTTCATTTTTGGCATGACTCATACAATACGAACGAAACGAGCAAATGCACAATTTCCATAAATGACTATATTCATAAAAATATTAGAGATGCTTATGTTCTTGATTCCCATGTGTCATATTATTCTATCATCTGTTTATGGGTCTCAGAAAATACGTAAGTTGATAAAGTTTACATTAAGGTATTATTCAAAGGCAAAATGGTCTTATGACACTCCGAAAGATTATATTGACATACTTCTCATGCATTGCATTCATGTACATTGACCCATGACCAGATGGCTTTATGTACGCGTATATATATATAAGAAAAGGTTACAGCGTTATATAGGCACCACCACTTGATCAGCTAGTATACGTTGATGATTTGCCTACCGTGACTGAAATAATATGATGGGATGCCCTCAGAGGCTTGATGATGTTATGAACGCATATACCCATGCATGGTATGACATTTATACGCATATGCATGACATTATAAAAATGAAATGATTCACAGAGCTATGCAAAAGTACATGTCGAGTCTTTTACTCCATGTTTCTCTCATGTCTATTATTTACGGATTTTCATTCCTTACATACTTGCTACATTATTTGTATTGACATCCCTTTTGCCTGGAGACACTGCGTTTCATACCCGCAGGTTCCGATAGACAGTTCGAGAGCCCTCGAAATGGGCTATCAGCTCAACGGAAGATGTTGGTACCCTCCATTTGCTTCGGAGTTGCTTGTGTGGTTAACATGATTTAGATGTGTATTTTTTGGTATGGCGGGACTCTGTCCCGAGCTTTATAAATATTATGTATTCTTAGAGGATTGTAGACAGATGTCATGTACGTAAAAGATTGTATGGCCTTGTCAGCCTGTGTTCAGTGTATGAATGGTTATTTTGGCCTTCTAGGCCCGTATGTCTTATGTATAAGTTGGTATCACATATTGTATTCTACTTTTCTCACAGCAGTCTTCCGGCTCAGTTATCTATGATAGTATGCCATGAAAATATACGTTATGTTGGTACTCGATTGAGTAAGGTACCGAGTGCCCGTTGCAGCCCATCGGTTTGGGTCATGACAAACGTGGTATCAGAGCAGTTCTGTCCTAGGGAGTCTACAAGTCGTGTCTAGTAGAGTCTTGTTTATGGGTGTATCGTGTACCACACTTATAAGCAGGAGGCTACAGGTCATTTAGGACTGTCACTCTTTCTCCTTACTCTAGATCGTGTGATAGAGCTCACTTATAAGAATTTAAATTCAGAAATTCTATTTTATTCTTAATAAGACGATACCTACATTCAGAAAGACAATTGGAAAGAGAGATAGCTGTAGAAGAGCTAAGTCAGAGGAATTCAATTTTTATGATGCCTATGATAAGTAAATATGAGGTCTTTAGCAGATCATGGGTGTACTAAAAGGTGTAAGCTTCTTGATAAGAAGCCTTAAGGAAAGGATACCTATCCACCTTTACGGTGAAAGACAATGAGAGATTCAGAAGATAAATATAAATTTCAACAAGCAAAAGAAGAAAGATGAAGAAGTGTACGAGACGCCCAGTTAATGACGGTTAACAGTATTTATAATTCAGGTAGAGGCATATAAGCATTTTGAATTACCTTGAACAGTAACATAGGTATGTATAATTGGCCACTCCGATCTATGTTATGCTCTATGAGAGCTAACAAATATAGTCAAAAAGAAGGACGGGATGCCAAGATGCAACTGGGGGTTAAAGTAATCCAAAAAATGTTAGATGGATTATTAGCATTAGCTGACATTCTGAAGGATATTGCAAATATGCTAATAGATCTCCTCTTGAGATACCCATATAGTGCACTCTAGAATATTACAATTAGACTGAATACTAGCATGATCAAAATAAAATAAAATTCAGAAGATGGGCACTGAAAGCCTGGAAGGGATAAATATTACCTTATTATAACTCTCGTCCCTAGTAGAGCGAGGAAGTTGAGCAACCCGAAGAGCCAATGAATGAAGAAAGGAGAACTAAAAGCGAAAGAATATCGTATTGAAGTTTCACAAGAAAGGGATGAGCAGAAATATTAGCAAAATAATGAGAAGAGAGATAAGGAAGAATTATAAGTGAGATGTGATACATGGATGACAAGGGTAGAATGTTACAGAACATACAGTCAAATGAAGAAAGAGACGAAAGGTGATGGTCCTTAAGACAACAAAAGAGTATAGTCCATACTGTTACATCCTCATTTCGAAATATAAGTTCACGAATCTAACGTGATTAATAGAAGAAAAATTTAGACCCCGGAGTAAGAGAAATCAGTATGGACTGGTGAACAAGATAAACTAAACATGAATTAGGAACTCAGTAATTTGATAAAAGTCAGTAGTATGAGAATTTCAGATTGTATTCTGGCAATAATAGAATGGACAAAAGAAGAAGATCCATTATAAATTCAGAGAATGGTCATTCAGGGATACGGTTCCCTAAAGTAATCAATGTAAGCAAAGATAAGCTTAAGGGACTATGTGTGCCAGTTACATCAAGTGTCACCCTCGTGAGTAAGGAATTTCGTTATCCTTGGTACAGAAGGATTACCGCAAGGCAAGTAAGGGTAATCGATGATGTGAAAAGATGCCAAAGATTAAAAGATAAAACATCTATAGGTAGATCTTCGTAACTCTAAGTCTTAGTACTCCCTTAAGGGGGAATATGGAGTGATATGGCAGTAAGTCAAATTCAAGTGGTTCTAGTAACTATGGAATGGAAAAGGAAGAATGCGATAAAAAAAAAATGAGGAAGGAATGAGATTGCACTTATCCAAATCCTACATATATTTTACGATTCTAGAACATTATGCAAGCAAGATGTCAAGGAAAGGAATCCCGGGATGTTATTTATAGATAAGAATCCAGTACGTGAGGTAAGTCAAGACAAAGGAAATAAACCAAGGAAGATTTTGTGGAATATGGATATGAGAATGGGCCAACAAGTGGCTAGTAGTTGATTCAGGAAGAGTCTAGTTATGACTTGACAAGAGGATACAAATAAATCAATAGATCGTGCAAGATAAATAGAATGAACCCCAACATGGGAAATTCAACCTCACATATACGACATCATGACCTTGAGAAATACTCAGGTAGGAGTTGGGGTAGTTAAAGATACCGTAAGAGTGTTATGGAAATGAAAGAGAGTCCCACTGAGAAAACAATCAAAATATCAAGTTCAAGAGCGTAAACTAGAGATAATTATAGGCGATAAAGGACATCAAAAAAATAAATCAAATATTCGGTGCAATTAGCTTGCAGCTTTACAAGAGTCAGAGAATCCTCCCTAAATACTACAATGAAAGACTATCTGACAAAGTAAAAGAAGAAAGCTTTAACCCAAGCTCAGTGACCTAAGGAGAAAATGGTCTTATAATAACAAGTCTCACAACAACATTATATGTAATCCAAAGGAAAGTGGCACCTACCATGGCTAATGAGCGGTTAGTAAAACGAAAAGTAATATTTGAGACCGTATGATTTGCATAAAATTTTTTTGGCATGCGTGAGAACTCAGATAAGCTAAGTATGCACGCAACAAGTGGGCAAAAAGACTAGGAAAAGTAATTGCTTACGTTTAAATAAAGATGAAATGGAATGAAAGGAATTATTCGATTCATGATCCAGAGATAGTTACGTTATCAACACACTTTAGAGTTTAGAGTTTTATACATGCAACATATACAACCGTAGAAGATTCCGGTATAAGTTAAGAGAAAGAATTGAGCACAGGTAATAGGTGAAGGGTTGAATTATTAAAAGATTGTATCATGGATATTACTCAGTACCCATGAAAGGCCAAACATAATAACTAATACCATGAACCGCAGATCGGGAGGTGGCTTAAGCCTCTATTAAGGTTGATCAGAAGAAGGAGAAAACTAAAAATTTACATCAACAAAGTAAATCAGGAATCTGATTATTGGACTCAGAAAATTATAAAGCTTGTGTGAGAATATTGCAGGATTATTCTTAATACCTGAGGTACAAGAGGGATAGTACAGTCGCCATATTCTATAACAGGCCTATGTTAAATTTAGCCAGTTAGATATGTACCAGCCTCGTAAGAAGTCAACATGAAGCTCCCACTGGATTGTGTATGCACCAGAGGTGCAAGTATTATATTAGATCTTCAGGTTATGTACATGAATTATACCTATGTGGAAGGGAGGTCATAAAAGAGATAGAAGATACGATACGAGGTTTTAAGGTGAATAAGGTAAAAGATGAATAACGTATAGGATACTAAAATACAGAAGGTTGTGAATAGTCCATACTTAGGATAGAAGGCTAGAAGTATTGGGATTAAGTATTCAGGATTGATAGCGGTGTCATCAGTGGTGTACCTTCCAGCCTATGGTTTCTAAGTACCGAGAGATCTAGTCAAGAGAGTAAAGAAGAGTTAGAGGCGAGGTGATGTCTTGCTTGATATTCCAGAATAACACAAGGAAATCTATGGTGCAAGCAAGTTGATGGAAGGCTGTGAATAGGGTAAATATATACGTATAGGTCGCAAGCTAAAGTATAGTAAAGCGACATAATTTTATGATAGGAGTAAGAATAAGAAAGGGTGAGTTAGCAGGTACGAGAATGGATAAGTCCTTGGGATTAAGCCCATAAAAACAAGAGAGCTAATGGTTTCTCCAAGTTATAGAAAGTTCAACATAGCCTGAATGAACTCAAAGGCATCTAAGACTAATAACATCTAGAAGAAATGAAATATTGCCCTGGTAGTGGAATGAGGGTGTGATTGTGATAGATAAAGAATGACATTTGGGCCTTCTATTGAGTAATGACTTGAAGAGTATTTCATGAATTATACGGGATTAAAATACCCGCGTAAGTGAATCACATTGAGGTGCTATAAAATACGGTTATTGAAGTATAATATCACCGCTAAGTGGATCAGGAAAATCAGTTCGAATATTCCTCGATGCAATGTAAGCCTCTAGTGGTCAAGAATTAAGTAAGAAGTTTCAAGTTATTAGTGGTATGTTGCAGATCAATATTAAGGTGAATCAACAATGGATGGACAAAAGTCACAAAGTATGAGATGAGATGAAGCTGTCATTCTTAAGATGAGCAGTAACGAGGAAGCATTAAAGGACTTAGATTTATACATATGGGATAAGAAACGAGAGTAAGCTGGAATGTGGTAGCAGACCTTAGCAACGATAAATCAAAGTAAGAGTTATGACAGTAAATTCATACGGATGGATAAATGAACCTATGAGATAAGATATATCAATATTGGTGAGTTCAACAAAGTACCGAGCGAAGAACTTCAGTATACTCATAGATGCCCAGAGGGGAAACTTTTCAAGCTTTGTATATGTTTACAAAGTAAGGCCTAGAGATTGGCTAAAAAAACTAGAGGAAAAAAAGAAGAGGAGACAAGAGTCGCATAAGCACATTTACAAGTTCAAAGTCATAGAGGCTGCATGATCAAAGGTAGCAACAATTACGAGATTGGAAGGATTCCGACTATAAGTCGTGGTGCGAGAAAGAGGCCTAAATGGGGAAATTCCCTGGCCTTTAATTTATTCACAAAATAACTACCTAAATGGCAAGGGAAATATTAAGGTATTCACAATAGCTATAAGTTATGAAAATGATAAGAGCATCAGTTAACATTCGAGGACGAATGTTCCAAAGTGGGGAATGATGTTACGCCCCACAATATTACGTCGATATTACGTCTCGCAATATTAAATTACGACGATGTTGCAACCTGTAATATTGTACGTTGAATTTGCCGTAAGGTAATTGACATCAGCCAAAAGAAAAGATTATTTGGAGATTATAAGTATTATACTATTTCAAACAAGTAATGAGTAAATTCGTGAAGGTGAGAGGGGAAGCAAGTCAAAGAAAATAAATTTTCATCCACGTTTAGCATGTTGGAATAAAATATGGCCAGAGCGAAAGTACTCGGTATTTATGGGTTAGTGCCATACAAGGTACCACATGACCATGAAAGTACGGTGTATAAAGTATGTTAAAAGTGAATAGTATTTTAAGCAAGTTAGGATAATTTTTAATTATGCGGGTAATTAGTTAATCACCGGATAACGAGACATTAACTAATTAACTAATAAGTGAATAAAGATCAATAATTTCCACCCAAAACGTGACAGTTGGCTACACTATAAAGAAATGACTAAGATTCACTTCTTATTAGGTGGCACATAGTCACACCTGTACTACATTTTCCAAGACTTTTCATTACCCAGGAAATTTCAATTAGAAAGTGGGGAAAGAAACATTATCATTCTGATATCTCTCCAAAAGTCATTCTCAAAGACAGATCAATCTGAAGCAAACTCATTTCTAATATTCTTAACACCTAATAGAGAAATCGTTTAGCAATTCTTCTTAACCAACGATTCCAACAAACTTTAGCAACTTAAAATTTTGTGGTTCTAAGGGAGTACGGTATAACTTTTTTCAAGAATATCATACGGATATTTTTCTATTCCACGTATGTTAAGGCTATCCCTTCTTTCTTTTTGGGATGATCCATACTATTAGAGAGCGAATGCACAATTTCCATAAATGACTCTATTTATAGAAATATTAGAGATGCTTATGTTCTTGGTTCCCCGTGTATCATATTATTCTATCATCTGTTCATGGGTTTCAAAAAATACGCAAGTTGATAAAGTTTACTTTAAGATATTATTCAAAGGCAAAATGGCCTTATGACACTCCGAAAGATTTTATTGACGTAGTTCTCATGCATTGCATTCATGTACATTGACCCATGACCAGATGACATTATATACGCATATATATATATATATATATATATATATATATATATATATATGGGATATGGAAAAAGATTACGGCGTTATATACGCACCACCACCTGACTAGTTGGTATACGTTGATGCCCACAGTGGCTGAAATGATATGATGGGATTCTCTCAAAGGTTTGATGATATTATGAACGGATATACCCATGCAGTATGACATTTAGACGCATATACATGACATTATAAAAATGAAATGATTCACAGAGCTATGCAAAAGTACATGTCGAGTCTTTTACTCCATGTTTCTCTCATGTCTATTATTTACTAATTTTCATTCTTTACATACTCATTACATTATTTATACTAACGTCCCTTTTGCCTGGGGATGCTGCGTTTCATGCCCACAGGTTCCGATAGACAGTTCGAGAACTCTCCAAGTGGGCTATCAGTTCAGCGGAAGATGTTGGTGCGCTCCATTTGCTTCAGAGTTGCTTGTTTGGTTAATATGATTTAGATGTGTATTGTTTGGTATGGCGGGACTCTGTCTCGACCTTTACAAAAATTATGTATTCTTAGAGGCTTGTAGATAGATATCATGTATGTAAAAGAATGTATGGCCTTGTCGGCCTATGTTCAGTATATGAATGGTTATTTTGACTTTATAGGCCCGTATATCTTATGTATAAGTTGGTATCACATGTTGTATTCTACTTATCTTGCAGCAGCATTCCGAATTAGTTATCTATGATAGTATGACATGAAAAGATACGTTATATTGGTACTCGGTTGAGTACGATACTGGGTGCCCATTGCGGCCCATAAGATTTGGTCGTGACATCGACAATAAGTTCTGCCCTCGAAAATTTTTGATTAATGGACCCTGAATGACCATTCGAAATTGAGTTTGAATAGCTCTTAGGCTCAATAGTCGATGAGGTATGGTAGCCCTTAGGCTTGATAGTTGAGTGAGTGCACGCTCGAACTTGAAATGAAGACAGCCCTTAGGCCTTATAGCCGAGTGAGGATTTTCTCGAACTCGAAGCAAAGTTAGCCCATAGGCATTTTGGATAGTCCCCAAGTGAGGGTTTGCTCGAACTTGAGTTCAGATAGCCCTTGGGATTTTATGATCGAGTGAGGATTTGCTCGAACGCAAAATAGAGTTAAATCTTAGGCTTCATAGATAGTCCCCGAGTGAGAATTTTCTCGAACCCGAGTAGCCCTTGGGCTTAATAGTCAAGTGAGTACTTGCTCGAACTGGAAATAGCCCTTAAGATTTATAGTGAAGTGAGGTTTTGCTCGAAATCGAAGTAAAGTTAGCCCTTAGGCCATATTATATTATCCCTTAGGCTCTTTTAGATCGGTCCTTAGGCTCTTTAAGTTGGGCCAATTCGGCCTCTAAAACGGCTATCATTTTTTCCTCTTTTCGTTTAAAAGACTTAGTGAAAATTTCTTTATGCCTTAGTATGTGTTTTTTGTACCCGTTGGGTTTTTCGAGAGTTCAATCAATCAGAACTCGTTCGTGTAATGTCCTTTAAGGCTTTTTCGAAGGATGATATTATCGAAGCCTTTAAATTATTCGAGGGTAGATTTTATCTAAGCTCTTTTTTCTTTTACCAAGGGTAGCCAAGTTTAACCGGTTTTCAAAGTACTTGAAGGCCTTTAATTTATGGCAAAAGTCAGACATCTCCGAACCGTATTATTTTGGCTGTAGCCTTTTACATGACCGTAGTCTTTAATATGGTCGTAGCCTTTTAGTATGGCCGTAGTCTTCAGGTATGTCTCTTGGACTTATTTCCTGATAACCTTTCGAACTTGTCCGAAAGGTTAGTCCCCGAGTATGATGGCCTTGGCCTGTATACCGGGGGGTGCCTCTTCGAGGTCTTATGATTTCGAACTTGGATAGCTCGAGTAGGTAGTCCCTAAATGTTCGAGGTATGTTCGCACTTGGGTTAAGATAGCCCTTGGGATTTTATGGTCGAGTGAGAATTTGCTCAAACTTGAAGTAAAGTTAGTCCTTAAGCTTCATAGATAGTCCCCGAATGAGAGTTTGCTCGAACTCGGGTTAAGATAGCCCTTGGGCTTTTGTATTTGTTACGGATTTCGGACGCCCCTGATCCACATTAACTTGGTTGTAGCCTATTTAGTTCAGAACTTACCCTTTGGGCTTATCTTCTATTTCATTTCGAGCTTGACCGAAGAGTCAGTCCCCGAGTGGGGTGGCCGTGGCCCGTAAAGTCAAGGATCGCCTTTAAGGTCTTATGGTCTCGAAATGTTAGCATTTTGAACTTCCATTATAATCGGCCCTTAAGTCTGTTTACATAATAAATCAAGAGTATGAAGTAGAAAAGTTTTCTAGACATATGAGATATCGGCGAGAAAAAAAATACTTCTCTCAATAGACGATTATACATACGCGCATGTTTGATGTTAGGGCTCGAGCAACCTATATTAGCACGACTCATCTGACCATTTGAACCTTACAATATTTTCGTATCGATTCCCCGTCATCATGAAGTAACTTCCTTGCAATAAAGCGGACATCCGACGGTAATGCCTCCCAGTTCTTGAGGCTTATCTCAGGGAACCTAGGATACCATTGAACTACCCTAAGTTAGCACGAACAATGATTGCCTCGTTAAAAACCTTGTCAGAAAAACCCATTTGAGATAAAAATTAGTCCAAGGGAAAAAGAGTGCAATGTGTGCTTTAAGCTCCAAAGCTTCGTCCCGATCCTTATCGATAGCCTGCAAGTGTTAGTCGAGAAAATAGAGATAATTTGAGTGGGGTCATACCTTTATTCGGATTTTGGATATTTAACGTTATCTTCCTCGGCATCAGGCCCTCGTGAAATTTGACCTCGATCATTTCTCCTCTCATTTTGTGCGAGACTTCGCCCAGACCCGCTGCATCTATGGTCTCTGTTGTATGGTTGATATCGATCTCTATTCGACTTCGGCTCTCGATCGACATCCCTATTGATCCTACCATGGGCCTGCTAGGATAAACGAACCCCGAAGGAGTCCCCAGTTAATCATCTTCGACTCTAATCTTTGATTGGTACCGATTATGTACATTGGCCCAAGTGACAGCTGGGTACTCGAGCAAACTTTGCTTCAACTAATGTGAAGCTATAACACTCCGAGTTTTGAGACCTTGAGTGAAAGCTTCAACGGCCCAGTCATCGGTGACCGGTGGCAAATCCATTCTCTTTGCTTGGAACCGAGATACGAATTCCCCGAGCATCTCATTTTCTTTCTGCCTTACCTTGAAAAGGTCCGACTTCCTCGTTGCAATTTTAATGGCTTCGGTGTGTGTCTTTACAAAAGAATCTGCAAGCATAGCAAACAAATCAATAGAGTATGGATGTAAATTATAATACCATATCAAGGCACCCTTAGACAGAGTCTCCCCGAACTTCTTCAGTAGTACGGATTTAATTTCGTCATCTTCTAAGTAGTTTCCTTTGATGGAGCACGTATACGAGGTGACGTGTTCATTTGGATTGGTCATCCCGTTGTACTTGGGAATCTAGGGCATACAGAACTTCTTGGGAATTGGCTTCAGAGCCGCACTAGGGGGGAAAGGTCGTTGCACGAACTTTTTAGAATCTAGTACTTCTAAGATCGGGGGTACCCCCGGTATTTGATCAACACTGGAGTTATAAGTCTCCATATTTTTTGTCATTATCCTCAATCTTCTTTTCTCCGGACACAATTCTCTTGGTGAGTTCCTCGAGCATCCTCATAATTGTGGGGTCAGTCCCTGAGGCATTACCGTTTGATCCCCCAGCACTGGCTTAGTACGTCGAGTCTTCCCTGGTTCGACCATATTTGGAGTTTTATTCTAACTTTGAAGTTGAGCAATGGCAATCTGTTGAGCTTGTAGCATCTCGAATATCACTTGGAGGCTGATTCCTTCATCCCCTACACCCTGTGTTCTCTGCCTACCAGATCTAACTTCCTTGTGTACACTTGCTTCGGGATCTGCGCCTATATTTGCATTCAAAGCAATGTGTGAACTAACATCCACTGGTTCCACATTTGGCACTTCCCAGGGTTTTTCGGTGGTACATCGACCCCTGGAGCAATTATGTTGTCATTTTCTCCGTGGAACCCATGACCGTCATCACTGTGTACGGGTGCATTCTGTGAGTTTGACATGTTTTATCTTGAAATCAAAGAATCTCTGACAAGAATAAATGTAAAAATAACATGTGTTATGAGAATCAATAATGAAATAATCACTATTATCTTTATCCCCACGGTGGGCGCCAAATTGTTTACCTCGAAAATAGAAGTAACAATTAAATTTGATTTGTAATTTTAAAGATACGTGATTTATTTCAATACTAATTAATATTCAAGAAGTATAAAGTCTAAATGGAAGAAATGAGTGAATCAAACCAGTGTTACTCAAGCAGCGTCGACCTCGGGACCAGTGAACCCGAGGAGGGTTAAGAACAATGAGGCAAGAACGGTAAAACAAGAACAATAAAACTAAAGGACAATTCTGAAGAACAATGAGCGAAAAAGTAAGATAGTATATTCTTTGCCAATGATTAAATGCCCTTTACAAATGATTGAGGTCCCTTTTATATAGTTGGGGAACCCTAAATAAGGTACATTTCCATTTACAGTAACGAATTTTATTGGGATAGCTGTATAACCGACTAGTATGGATTTGTACTAATTCATACAAATCAATTGCAGAATTTACGCCATGATCTTGGGGACGTGGCGAGAATTTTGTCTATTCTGTTACAAACTCGTAACAGCATTATCTGGAGGCCTGTCACGTTCTGCCTCGATGTTCATCGGACACTTTGATCTTCGAAGCCTCCCATCGGGCTCGCTCCTAGTGCATTTCGATCTCGCTTGCAAAGTGACCCTCGACCTCACGAAATCAGGTAGCCCCGGTTTCTACCGTATACAATTCAACATCAGAATTTTGTTATGTATCCATGGTTTTTCTCGAAAATTACTGTTTCACTTAGCGATGTCAATATTAGACAGTACATATATACCTGTGTCTGCGCTCCATGTCAAATGAAAATGGTGACAGTGCGCTATCTAATGTCTCCAATCATGTTCGGCTACAGTTTTATTTAGTTTTTCCTTGATGCTAGGAATGCTTTTCAGTTTGTAATGAGATGAATAGATTTCCCTTATTCTGTCGCCTGGTGAAGTAGTGGATAAATTTAAAATTGCCTCCAAATCAAATATTCTGCATCATGTTGGACTCTTGGAGAATCATGAATTGCATTTATTCTCCACAACTCAAAACATTCTTTCATGTCATTCATCTTTTTTTTAGTTCACTAGTAATAACAATCTAGTTATAAATAACTTTGAAGATTGAATATGTATTTTAAATTCAGTATGTCAATCTGAATTTGCAATTTGCTAGACGAGAATTGTCTTCTGGTATCTGCATCTATAGGTTTCACCTTTGTGTTCTGCCCTTGTGGTGAAGCCAGAACTTTTACCAAGGAGATTCAAAATATAAAAAAAGTAACCATATAAAGAAAGTTAAGGGGATTCAACATCTACTGTATATATATTAATTTTTTTTTTGACCTAGTATATACAGTGTAATTTTCTGGCGAAGGGGTTCGACCCCCTCGCGCCCTCCTAGCTAGCTCTCTGCCCATGTTCCACCCTATTCATAGTTTCTCTAGCAGTAAATTTGAAGTAAAAACATACGTTAATGATCTATGGCTCCAGACGTATATCTCATAAGGCCCTCGTTATGATGGATTCGGTATTTTTATCTTATCCTGGTTACGTGGGATATTTACATATTTCTGGTCTCTCTGTACGTACTATTCTGTATGGTGTCAAATAAACATCGAATATATGATTTTCATGTTGCAGAAATTAATAGAATAGCACATGAACTTATGGGTAGGTTAATGGATTATCTTATGGATGGTACATGATTCCTGGATGGTACATGATTCCTCCCACTTGTTTGTGCTGTATTTAACTATTCCAGGAGATGAGTATGCTACATGCAATTATCATCGCTTCACTCCAAGCTTAAATGCTTGGAGTGAGGACCAATGTGTTGAAATACATAAACTTCAAGACTTTCAACATCCTTGACACCAATGATACTAGAATCAACAAAATTTATATCCTAATTACTATCCTTGGTTGACTCTAGTATCACGTCTTCAACATCGACATCCTCAAATACTAGTTGGCGCAGTTGTTGGTATTCTACTCTAACCTCGTCCATCAGATTGTCAACTGCTGACTCTAATCCATATTAGTTTTGGCTACTATCCACCATATTGACTTGTTGAATATTCAAAGCTTTTACCAATTGACTCACTTGGGCCTTCAAGTTCTGAATAGTTTCCTCTTGCCTTTGAATATGTAATTGAGTGGCATTATTTGTTCCACAAGGCACCTTAGCATATCCTTAATCTCATTTAGGTGCATCCTCAGGCTCTTTGTCCTTATTAACTTCACAAGTAAAAGTACATACATCATAATAAGGGTTGGGGGGAAGGATAAGAAATATAAGTACAACTATAAAAGTGACCATCTTGACCACCACTCATATTACACGCATTCCACAGGTAAGATTGAGTTGGTGTACATAACTCGCTCTCAGGAACATTTTGGTAATTTTTTCACGGTTGGTTTTATTCGCAATATGTATAAGCAGGGGAGAAGCTACGTTTTCATCAAAAAATTATACGGTATATATAGGTAAAATATTAGATTCTAGTGGTATATAATATATATTGAATACCATTTATCGGAGATTTTTTTAATTCTTATTCCTGACTTTGCCACTGTGTATAAGGATCAAAAGTAGAATGACTAACACCTAAACTCTCATAATTCCAAGATGTCATATTTCTTAAATTAACAGGTAAAATAAAATCAAATCAAAAAAGAAGAACAAAACAAAATAAAAGATCAAACTTGAAACCTAGGAATATATACAGCTATAACTATACCGTTAGTTCCCCGGCAACAGTGCCAAAATTTGATCACGCCCAACTCTAATCCTAAAAAGGATAAGCAGTGGCTGCAAATATAATCCGGTCTAAAAGTCCGGAGTCGAATCTCACAGAGAACTAAGGTTTCACTATAACTGTTCAATATCACTAAGAAGACAACCTCGAATAAATTTTTAAATTATAAAGATTAAGATTCGTATATCTAACTAATTAACTAACAAAGTAAAATAGTAAATTAACAACTAAAGATACTTAGGGTTGGAGACTAAATTAAGGAGGTTCAGAGTTATAATTTTCTCAATTGTCGGAATCCTTCCCGCTATATCTTCTTTAATTGCGCCTAATTATTATCTACTGATCATGACCACTCGACTTATCGTAATTCTCGCTTGAGCAACTAAAATAATGTACTAGTCATATTCTCTCGAATTACGCTAGATGGAACTTCTTCACCTCTCACTAGGATCACGTCAAAGCTTTGTTATCTCAAACCCCGCTTTTAAACCTGCCGTATTGATTTCTCATACACATTAGGAGTGACGTTGTTCAACAACCACCTAAATATATATCCTTTATCAAGCAACATATACTAAATAGGCACAGTCAACCGATGGCCATTCAACCAACTTAAATAAGCACGTATTTGAATAAGTAGATAAATCCAAAGGTTAAATTATATTAAAACATAACAAGAAATCATCCTCCAAGAGGTTCTATCGAAACTCTAAATAATAAATTAGCTATTCATAAGATCATGTGAAAACACAATACTCAAATTCATAACAAACAATAAAAATAGAAAGAAGATGGGGAAAAACTTGTGGTTGAATCTTCCTCCTTGCTCTTGGCGTGTTCTTGCCTCCAAGGGTATTTTCTTACCCTAAAGTAGTGTCTCTCCCCTTCAAGGACGTTTTATGATGTATTTATATTAATTCGGGTTGATGTGGGGCATCCTTGATCTCTCCTAATTCGAAAAGGACACGCTGAGTCGCGTGCTAGAGTTGGTGTAATACACGACTTCTAGCACGCTCCTAGCTATTTTTCTCTTCTTCGTTCTTCCGCGTGCCAGGTCTAGTGTCAACCTCCATAGTGCACTATTATTTTGTTCATTTCCTAGGCCATTTCACTCCTACTTTCATGCAATGCATTAATTGTGGCACGCTTCCAGGTCTTGCATCTCTACTCTTTTTGCATTAAATCATCAAATTCATGCCAACTTCCGTTCAAATTCTTTCCTACACATAATAGACGTGTAACGAGCATATTATATGTTTATAAACATGTAACCTCTCGCAACTCATACAAGAAATATGCAAACATACTAAAAAAACATGCATTTTTCCCACTACCCCACACTTAAACTCTTTGTTGGCCCAAGTAAATGTTAGTTTTGAAGACTGACAAAGGAACTCAGGATGAACCAGGTCCGTCACTCAGGTGCACAGAAACGGGTAGATTCGAGCATGTGGGTTGCACGTGAAGGAGATAAGCTTAACTTGGTATATTTAATATCTCCTGATCGAAAAGGTTGCATAATTGATAAGTAAAAGGAGCCCTTAATCAAAGAGAACACAATTCAAGATAGGGAAGGAGTTAGAAGTTGAAATCAACTAGAACTCTTCCACCAAGGAAGAGTTGCATCAGAACTCTAGTTATTTGTTCATCTACTAACTCTATAAATTGCAGGATGTTCTCACATTAATGTGTTGCACAAAAGTGCAGAAGTTAAACGTGAATTGGGAGCAAAATAGCAAGGCTTTTTGCAAGCAGTTCGTGTGTGATTCAAGTGTGCAAACCAGAAGCTACATGAACTAGATTGAAGAATCAGCTCCATAAAGAGTTTTATGTTTATTTCTTTATTTTTAGTTCAATTGTAGTAGGTGTTTTCATATTGTACCTTTTAGCTTTATCTAGAAGCAATTATAATAGGTATTTTGAGTATTCAAGTTAGAGTTAACTTGAAGTTGTCGCAACAGTTAGAGGCTGGTTGCTACAACGAGATTAGAGGTAATCCTTAAGTTTACAAAAAGTTTTGTAAATGTTGTTTTGGCTCAGTGATTTCGTGAAGTGTTGGGAAAATCCTACTGAGTAGTAGGTCGTGGTTTTTTCACCTTTTGAGCTGGGTGTATTCCACGTAAAATCTCTGTGTTCTTTATTTTTTGTATTTATTATTTTGCAACAGTAGTAGTTGGAACACATAGAAGAACCAGGTCCTTGCAGAAGCGGTTTAAGCGAAAAATTAGGTACCACACAAATCACCCCTCTCTTTTGTGGCATTGACGCTTAAAACATCACTCTTGCTCATCCTCGAGCAACTTAAAATTAAGTATATCGGAAAGTAACTTAATTCCAAATCATATTCACGTATTATGTCAGTGAAAATGGTTTATATTAACGCTTTGAACCTAACATAAGGGCTATTGACATATTTCCTCATTTTTAGACTAGTTCCAAGACTATTTAAAATATTTGTGTGACTCTTGTAACATCTTAGCCTAAAAAATCGACTCTATTACATTCCTCTATATGCCTCGCTTCTTGTGCCAAGTAAAGATATGAGTTCTTTACCAATCCGTCGTAAAACATTTGCCCTCACCAATAAGCAAAGAAAGTAACCAGTCCGCATACTCAAATATAAATTCAAGTATAATTTAAATATAATAATTGGGTACCACACAAATCACCCCCTTCTTGTATGGCATTGACGTTTAAAACATCAATTGGTATCAGAGAGGGTTATCCTTGCAGAGGCTAACACCTTAGGGAAAGATCAAAATGAGTGCACCACCTGAAAATTGGGAAGGGCAATTCACTGCTAGGCCTCCACTCTTTAATGACAGTACTACTCTTGGTGGAAAAACATGATGAGAGATCACATCATCGGAGAAGACAATCAGCTATGGGAAATTGTCACTGATGGTACCCTTGCTACCATGAAGAAGAATGATGAAGGAGTAGATGTGCCAAAAACAAGAGCTGTCTGCAATGTCGAGGACTTGAGGAAGTGGAAAAAGAATGCAAAGTCCAAGAAATGGCTTGTGTGTGGACTTGGTCCAGATGAGTACAGTAGAATTCAAAGATGTACCATTGCTAAGGAAATCTGGGACACTTTGCAAGTGGCTCATGAAGGAACACCTCAAGTGAGAGGTCTAGAGGAACACTGGTGTATTCTCAATATGAGAATTTCATCATAAAGGAAGGGGACATCATCCAAGAGATTTATACAAGGTTCACCATACTGACAAATGAACTTAAGTCTCTTGGAAGGGTTATTCTTGAAGAAGATAAAGTTGAGAAGATTTTGACAAGGGTACTGTTAATCTCTTGGGAAAGCAAAATCACATCTATTTAGGAATCAAAGAACATTGCCACTCTTAAGTTGGATGAGCTAATTGGAAATCTCACTGCCTATGAACTTAGAAGGAAAACCATGAAGATGGATGCACCCAAGAAGGAAAGGAGCATGGCATTCAGAATCACTGAAGGTGCTGATATAGAGGAGGATGAAATGACCATGGTCACAAAGAATTTCAAGAAGTTCCTAATGAGAGGAAATGGTCCTTCAATAAGTGAAAGCTACAACAAACCAAGGGTTCCTGAAAAACAAACCAATGAGGGGTGTTACAAGTGTGGGAATATAGATCACCACATCAAAAATTGCCCACAATGGGAAATTGAATGGAAGAAGGAAAGAGCTGAACGAAGGAACAACAAGAAGGAGCAGGTTCAACCTAAGAAGAACAAATGATCAACAAAGGCTATGGTTGCTGCCCGGGGAGAAAGCTCAGATGAGGACTCCGAGGATGAAGATGGATATGAACAAGCACTTATGGCAATTGGAGAATCCGATGAGGAATTTGAGGTAAGTATAATTCATCTCGAAGAAAATATTAAATTTTTGTCTGAAGAAATGCTATCTGAGTTACTTCTGGATTTCATTGATGAATTGAGGACCTAAACAATGAACATAAATAATTGTCTAAGGAGTGTGTGATTTTGAAAGCTAAGTGCAAAAATCTGGAACTTAGGGATAATGAAAATGAAAGTAAAAAATGCTGAGTTAAAGAACCAGGTTCATGAACTTGATAACACAGTCCTAGAGCTTAAATCTGAAAATCTAAAATTAAATCAAGAACTGGTAAAAAGAAATCTAATCACACATAACTCACTTAGAAGAAAATGTAGGAAAAATGAAAGATGAGTTGTATAAAAGAGATGAGCAGATAATAATCCTTAAGGAGGATCTAAACAAGGTTAAGCACAAGCTAGATAGAACTTGTAAATGGAATAGGTCCTCCAATGCACTTTCATGGCTACATGAACACCATAGTAGCAATAAGAGAGGACTTGGCTACGGACCCCTACACCTAAGTGGGATCCCAAAAGCGAGTACCTCACACTTCCTGAGAATAAAATTTGCACACACAGTGATAAAACTAGTCACTATAAAAGTGAATGTATTGCAAAAGAAAAGGCTAGTCAAAAGAATAAAGAATTTGTTCAAGGGAAAAATAGGCTGCCAGGTTGGGCTAAAAAGAATTTGATTCACCATTTTGCCTATAGAAAGGGACCCAAAATAGTTTGGGTTCCTAATACTAACCCCTGATTTCCTTTCACGGGTCCAAGTGAAGGGGATCAGCCAAATATGGTACATGGTTATTGGCTGTTCAAAGCATATGACAGGAAGCGAAAACCAGTTCCTTTCACTTGAGAACCTCAAAGGAGGTAATGTCTCCTTTGGAAATGGTAAGAAAGGTGAGATCATTAGGGTTGGAAAGGTAGGTAAGACTGATTCTCACTCTATTGAGAATGTCTACTTGATAGATGGCCTAAAGTACCGTCAAATCAGTGTATCATAATTATGTGATAAAGGTAACTTGGTAGCATTCACCACTACCAAATATTTTGTGATTAATCTTACCATTGACAAGATTGTTTTGTAGGGAAAAAGATTAAACCATACATGCATTGTAGATTCGTCCACACTTTAAGAAAATGAACTCACTTGCTTAAGTGTGTTGGTCAATGATCCCCTCCTTTGGCACAAGAGACTTGGACATACAAGTCTGAGTGAACTCAACAAATTAGTCTCCAAGGATCTGGTGATAGGGCTGCCTAACATCAAGTTCAAGGAAGACAAAGTTTGTGAGGCTTGTGCAAGGGGGAAGCATGTAAGATCCTCTTTTAAATGCAAGAAAGAGGTAAGCACCACCAGAACGATGAAACTGGTCCATATGGATCTCTGTGGTCCAATGAGATCATTAAGCATATGTGGTAAAAGATATGTGATGGTACTTGTTAATGGTTACTCTAGGTTTACTTGGACATTATTTTTAACATCTAAAGATGAAACATTTGACATTTTTACTTCTTTTGTTAGAAAAATTCATAAACAACTAGGTAATCAACTTGCTTCAATTAGTTCTGATCATGGAACTGAATTTGAAAATGCTAAGTTTGCTGAATTTTCTGCATGCTACATCATAAATAGTTGCAAGACTAGCGCTCTTGTTAAGAATATTCCCAATGAGTCACTTAAAGGGAGAAAGCTAAATATATCCCATCTTAGGACATTTATATGCAAGTGCTTTGTGCACAATAATGGCAAAGACTCCCTAGGTAAGTATGATCCTAGAAGTGATGAGGGAGTATTCTTGGGATATTCTTCACATAATAAAGCTTATAAGATATACAGTAAAAGAACTATGTGTGTAGAAAAAATGTATATTTTATTTAAAACTAATATTCTTTCTAAGAAGCAAGAATAAGATAATGAAGAGATTGGGATGATAAGAAATTCAAATGATGAAACCATAGTCGAGCCTGAAGAAGCATCACAAGAAGGAAGATGTGATGGAACAGGTCCTTCCACCCAAGGCAACATGACAGGGGGAACTGACTAGAGAGGATCTGATCCTCAAACCTTGAGGGAATCTGTCCATGAACCTATTCCTTAGTAACAAAACCAAGAAGAAACATCTAAATAAATTGACACTCCTATTGCAACATCGACGAAATTAGATATAGATAAACCTGGTTCATCTGTTGATCAGAAGTTGTATAGGGGAATGATTGGTTCTCTTTTGTATCTTACTGCGAGCAGACATGACATTGTTTTTAGTGTAGGTCTTTGTGCTCGATTTCAGGAAAATCCAAAGGATCCCCACTTGACTAATGTAAAGAAAATATTGAGATACTTGAAAGGCAGCAGTGACCTATGCCTTTGGTATCTAAAATGTAGTAATTTTAACCTAGTGGGATAAGCTCACGCTTATTATGCAAATTTCTTAGTGGATAGGAAGAGCACCTCAGGTATGAAACACTTCCTTGGTTCATGTCTTGTGTTATGGGCTACCAAAAAGGCAAAATTCAATGGCCTTATCTACTGCTAAAGCTGAGTATGTTGCTGCTGGTTCATGTTGTGCTCAATTGTTGTAGGTCAAACAACCATTATTGAACTTTGGAATTGATGTTGGTTGCATCCCTATTTTTTAGGATAACACTAGTGGTATTAGTATGACAAAGAACCCGATTCATCATAAGAGAACTAAGCACATAGATGTTATGCACCATTTTTGACAACTATAAGAAAAGCCTGATAATTGCGGAGTTTTGTGCTACTAACAAGCAAATTGCTGACATATTCACAAAAGCCTCAAGTAGAGATCACTTTGAGAGGAGCAGATTGGAATTAGCGATGATTAAGATCACCTTAAAGGACCAGTTCAAGGTTAAACGAAAAAAATGAAAAAAAAATTTGGTTCGAAAGTTTATAAATTGTATAATTAGATTAAATCTTGCTCAGTCTCATACTTTCAATAGTATACTCTTGTGCCGTGTGTTAAAATGACTCATTAATCACTAATGATATTTTCTCTATTTTGGCAAATTTAGACTCACAAAAGAGAATTATCAGTGAAGAACCTGGTTCATCAAGATAACACGGTATGTTTTCTACACTTTGCATAATTCAAAATAACCACATTTGGATCATGAGAAAAGTCCTACCAAATACGAAACTCCTTTTGGACTTATCCGTTACAAGTGAACCAGTCCCATTCAAAAGAGTCCCAATCGAATGGACGTACCTAGATTCTAGGGTTACACTCCAATGCTGAATTCAGTTTGATTAAACTTCTAAGAGTCTGAAAAGATGTAGTTACCCCATCAATTATTCCCCTGTATATTGATCAGCTTTAGTGTATTCCTTACTTATCTCTCTCAAGTCGTCAAAAACTCTCATTCCTTCTTTCATCTTCAAAACACAATCTAATTCTCTTATTTTCCATACCCTAGCCCAGATATGTCAAACACCTCTGAAAATACTTCATCACCACCATAGGAAACCACTTGCACACCTTCTACAAACTAAGAAAAGTAGAGTAAAGATGATGGATCATAAGATTGTCTCTATAAGAGAGTAGATCAAGAAAATAAATAAGAAATTGAAATCAGGTAGGGAAGAAGAATCCCAGAAATCTGAAGATTCATTTAAGTCTGTTACTAAGGGGGAAGAAAGTAGGTATTCCGAAATTGAACATGTATCTTTTGATTCTAAAGTTACTCCTGAGACAATTTCTGAAGTTTTTGCAAATTTAGAGAATTGATTTGTACTGGTAGGATCTATAGCAGGTGTTGAGACTACAGAATCTGGAGAAGTTGGTGGTAAAAATAAAAAGGAAAATAAAAAGAGAGCAAGGGTGCTAGGAGTACTGTGAGGGGAAAGGGTACAAGAGTGGCTGATTCTTCACCCACTCCTGTTGGTCTAACAAAAGAAACTGGTGCAATGGTTGTTTGGGGAGAGGCATTTACTGAAATAGAAGAGAGTGTGAGCAAAACAAGGGGAAGTGGGTCTGGCAAAGCTGTTGAGGGGTTAGTTCAACTTGGGATAAATAAAGATGAACCTGTTCCATCTGAATAGGAAACCCTCGTGGACCTACTGATAGGGTTATCAATGGCACAAAAACTCATGCCATTCCCTAAGGTTTCATTCTCACAATTATGCTTGCACATTTCAAGGTACCTATGAAGAAGTGGGAGGTTAGTACAAGAAACAATCATTTTTTGGTTAATACTCTGCTGGGTTGCGATTATGAAGTAAATGTCATTCTTAATGAAACTGGTTCATCTAAAAGGACACCTATCAATAGCAAGGTCAGAGCTCTATTACAGGAGAGTGAGGCAAAGGATGTTGAGATAGCAAGGCTAAACTTGCAAGGGAAAAGGAGAAGAATGATGGAATTCTTCAAGACATGATGAAACTTCTCCAAGAAAATAACCCAACTCCTATCTCTTCCAAGCCATAAGCCTCCTAGCCTAGTGTAGATCAACCAGTAATCCAGTTCGGGATGTTTTGTTTCTTTTGCTCATGTTTTGAGTATTTTTATTTCTTGTTATGCTTTGTGGTAGAATCTTATCAATCATAAATGAAATTCACTATTTTTGCTCTAACTGTTTGTTTATATTTCTTTGATGGTTGAAATTCTTAGTTTTATCTATGATGATTAATCCATGTTTGCATTTGAAGTAGCCCCAGTGGCCATGAGTAAGTTTTAAAATCTGGTTATCTCATATTTTTATGCAACTTTTTTATGATGCCAAAAGGGGGAAAAAGGTTGTGCTTTAAACAAGTGATGTTTATACTTTGAACAGTGATGTTTATAACCTAATGTACCTGGTCCATGATGATAAGTGAGAAAAAGGAAAAATATTTCTAACATTGTGTTGATGTTGAGCTGAGTTGAAACATGGCCTAAGATTATGAAAACCAGTGTTTGTCATCATCAAAAACAGGGAATTTGTTGGCCCAAGTAAAGGTTAGTTTTGAAAACTGACAAAGGAACTCAGGATGAACCAGGTCCATCATTCAGGTGCACAGTAACGGGCAGATTCGAGCATGTGGGTTGCACGTGAAGGAGATAATCTTAACTTGGTATATTTAATATCTCCTAATCGAAAATGTTGAATAATTGATAAGGAGAATGACTTCTTAATCAAAGAGAACACAATTCAAGATAGGGAAGGAGTTAGAAGTTGAAATCAACTAGAACTCTTCCACCAAGGAAGCGTTGCATCAGAACTCTAGTTATTTCTTCATCTACTAACTCTATAAATTGCAGGATGTTCTCACATTAATGTGTTGCACAAAAGTGCAGAAGTTAAACGTGAATTGGGAGCAAAATAGCAAGGCTTTTTGCAAGCAGTTCGTGTGTGATTCAAGTGTGCAAACCAGAAACTACATGAACTAGATTGAAGAATCAGCTCCATAAAGAGTTTTATGTTTATTTCTTTATTTTTAGTTCAATTGTAGTAGGTGTTTTCATATTGTACCTTTTAGCTTTATCTAGAAGCAATTATAATAGGTATTTTGAGTATTCAAGTTAGAGTTAACTTGAAGTTGTCGCAACAGTTAGAGGCTGGTTGCTACAACGAGATTAGAGGTAATCCTTAAGTTTACAAAAAGTTTTGTAAATGTTGTTTTGGCTCAGTGATTTCGTGAAGTGCTGGGAAAATCCTACTGAGTAGTAGGTCGTGGTTTTTTCACCTTTTGAGCCGGGTGTTTTTCACGTAAAATCTCTGTGTTCTTTATTTTCTGTATTTATTATTTTGCAACAGTAGTAGTTGGAACACATAGAAGAACCAGGTCCTTCCAGAAGCAATTTAAGCGAAAAATTGGGTACCACACAAATCACCTTCCTCTTGTGTGGCATTGACGCTTAAAACATCACTCTTGATCGTCCTCGAGCAACTTAAAATTAAGTATATCGGCAAGTAACATAATTCCAAATCATACTCACGTATTATGTTAGTGAAAATGGTTTATATTAATGCTTTGAACATAACATAAGGGCTATTGACATCTTTCCTCATTTTTAGACTAGTGCCAAGACTATTTAACATATTTGTGTGACTCTTCTAACATCTTAGCCTAAAAAATCGACTTTATTACATTCCTCTATATGCGTCGCTTCTTGTGCCAAGTAAAGATATGAGTTCTTTACCAATCCGTCGTAAAGCATTTGACCTCACCAATAAGCAAAGAGAGTAACCAGTCCGCATACTAAAATATAAATTCAAGTATAATTTAAGGACTTACATATTAAAAGAATTTGCTCACTCTTGCAAAGAAACTCATATGCCACCCAAATTCGTACCATAGGCTGGCCTGTAGTATAAGACTCGACTAATTTAAGCTTGTAAAATCTAGGATCAAGTAGGACTTTATAGGTTCTAATATAGGCTAAGGGACGGGTATGATATATATATATATATATATATATATATATATATAT
>MDKF010751112.1:0-14283 GCA_026770625.1 Nicotiana glauca
AGTGTTATGAATAGAATTCTATTTGGAGTGAATGTCTATCTTATAGAGAGTTTTACTTTGTGACTAAGTCATTTTCCCCCTATAAATAGAGGGGTCTTACGCAATTGTAAATCATTCCAAAATTCAATAAGAATTTCCTCTCTCTCTTTCTCTGCAATATTGCTCTTGTTCTTTTATTATTTTATAACAAAAAGAACATTTTCTCTTCTTTATTTCCCTTCCTCTTTTATTCACTAACCAAATAAAGGGAGATAGATATCCAAAGTTTTTTATATGTGCAATTTTTTTTATTATACTCTATATGAAAAGGAGAATCAATTTTGTAAATTATCTTCTCATTCAAAAATAAAATAGAGACAAACAAAAGTCAGCTATCTATGTAACATATCTTATGTTAATTTATAATTGCACCATCATCTATGGCTGACATTTAGAAATGGCAAAATATAGGGGTGTCAAATGGGGTCGGGCCGATTTTGGACGGGTCAAAATGGACGAGGTCAATAATTGGGCCGGTCAAAGTTATTTGGGCTGAGATGAGCTGAATCAAGATGAGCTAAAATTTGGTTACATTCAAATGACTCACACAAAAGTTACTTGAGTTGAGATGGGTTGGGTCAAAATGAGCTAAAATTTTGGTCATAGCCCAACCCGCCCAACTCTTACTAACCTTTAATTAAAAACGTGTTGTTTTCTTATGAATTGTATAAATAATAAATAAGATTTGTTTTCTTTTTTTATGGTCGCATATAACATATCAAACACAAACAAATATTTCTAAGATATTTTGGCAAAATTAATGGATCAATTTTGGCTAAAAATTCGCTAATTTAAATGTAAAAATTGTATGCGGCGCCTTATTTGGTCGCCCCCATTTAACTGATACTCATTTTTTAAAATTTTTTTTAACTTGTACCCACTTTTTAAATAACTTTAGTCCTCCTTCTCCTTCTCCTTCGTCTTCTTCTTCTTTTTTCTGCTGTTGTTGGTGTTGCTATGAAACTTCAGCTCATGAGATGATTTCCATAAGTATGTTTATCAAATTATTTAAAAATAAATTATAAATAATTACGCAAGTTAGACAATAATTTGTGACTATTTCCACATACGGAAAGTTTAAGGTCACACTTAGTTGATTCTTTTCCTGATAATTCTATTCTTTTCATGTTTATTTGTTTCCAAAATTTTATGATTTAGATACTGTTGGCAATCTGATTATAACAAAACTAATGAATCCAAGCCAAAAGAACTTCACCTTATTTAGTGCTGAAGCTTTTACAAATGAACTAAATAACTTCAGTATATTCTACTGAAATTTTTGAACAAGCTTTATGATAAAACTAATGAATCCAGAACAAAAAAATTTCAGCTTATTTACATATTCAAAATTAAAGAAAATGTAAGAAAAATTACAAAATCAATACCATTTTTTCACAAGTGTTAACTTGTTAGTGTTCAGTTTGAGAGTATGATACACACGTTGTTGAAAGAATCATAAAAAAATCAACAAACAAGAATTACAATACAAAGAAAAAGACAGCAACAGATACATAAAATGATAGACAAAAATAAAAAAAGGCTGCATCAATCACACAATAGAATCAAAACTCAACTTTCTCCAGCTATAGTTTCCTGTGATGCTTCCTCCAGGGATTTTCCTTTGGACTCTGGTACACAGAAGGTACAAATCATTCCCAAAGCATTAATGACCCCTAGGACAATGAGTGAGTTCTTTATGCCGATACCCGCTGGGTATCCTGCATCGGTTTTGGTTGGATCTTTGCTTTGTGCAGCGTATAGGAACCCGTACGCTCCTACTATAGCTCCGGCTTTACCTGCAGCTGCAGAAATACCATGACATGTTGATCGAAGTCTGGCCGGGAAAATCTCAGCCGGGACCACGAATGTGGTTGCATTTGGCCCAAAGTTTGCGAAGAAGAATGTGAGGGAGTACATTGCAACGAACCCGATATGGTTCTCCTTCAATGTCCAATGATTGTAGGGAATGGCGATGGCGAACATGAATACAGTCATGAAGAAGAATCCCATCAATTGGATCGCGAACCTTCCAATGATATCGATGAACGCCACGGTGAACCAGTACCCTGGCACTGTACTAAGTAGTGCTATCAAGGTTTGTGCTCTTGCAATCTTGTAAACTTCTTGAACGGCATTCATGGTTTTGGCCGCTGGGATCCATCCAATTGCACTGAACACATCTTTCTGGAAAAGATTCTGGCTATAGAAAGCAATGTCCAACAAAAACCATGTGGAACATGTGCCGAATAGGTGCAGCCCGTGGCGACGAACGAATTCCCAAGAAAATAGACCAAATTGATTGGTTTCGTCCCTAGACATTTGTTCGATCTTTGCATCCTCGGGATCAATTTCAACTTGTAGTACCCTCCCCATGTCCTGTGCGGCTCTTTTTGCGTCTTTCGCCACGAGAGCTGTGTATCGGGCTGTTTCGGGCATCTTCATTCGCCAGTAGTAAGTGAGGCCAGCTGGTAATGCTCCGAACATGAGAATTATACGCCAAATGTAGTCGGATTGTGGCACGGTGGAAAGAGCTGCATTTTCTTGGAAAGTTGGGACATTATAAGCATGATCAAATCCAGCTGACACAATAAGTGCAATTATCCCACTGAACAAAATTCCAAAACCTTGCATAGCAAAGACGGCAGCAATGAAGGCGCCACGGGTTTTCTTGTTTGCGTATTCGGACATAATTGTGGCGGATAAAGGGTAATCGCCACCGATGCCAAATCCAAGCCAAAACCTGAAGAAACAGAGAGTGGCCATAACACCCTTAGGAGTATTCCCAAAGGAGAGCCCTGATGCAACGGAACACAAAACCATGATAATCAAAGTCATACCATAGACCGTTTTTCGGCCCATCTTGTCACCGAGCCAGCCGAAGAAAAGCTGGCCGGCAAGGGTGCCGACTAGGGCGACACCCGTGACCGACGCTGAGACGGTCGGAGGGAGTGTTCCGGGCTTTAATAAATCTGGCTTGGTATAGTATAGACGCCCAAGTAACTTGGTGACAAGTGAAATGCTGAAGAGATCATAGGCATCAGTGAAAAATCCCATTCCAGCAATAACAATTGCTGTGAAATGGTAGAGTTGAGTCTTGGCCAAATCAAGTGCATTAAGCACTTGTAGATTATTATCCTCAACAGCCATGGCTAGAATTGCTTCTTCTGAATTTAGGAGAGAACTGTTGGAATAAAGATATATGGATTTATGGAAAAATGGCAACTACTTATAAGAGTTGTCTCACTAATACCATTTCAGACAAACCAGAATAATCCCCGGAATATTATGGGCATATACCTTTATATCATGTCAACAAGCTTGCTTTTATAGGTTATGCATGATACTCATAATTATCTTTGCAATTTTTTACTACCATTTAAGTATTAACATATATATAGTTGGTCTTTGAAGCTGTCTGCAAATAAGCTGGCAAGTTGTTGAAATGCACACCATTATCTTTATTTTAGACATAGTCTTCTAATACATGAAGGGGAACATTGGAGCAACAGTAAAGTTGTCTCTGTGCGACCTATAGGTCACGAGTTCAAGTCGTGGAATTGAATATACAGTAACATTGAAAATACAGTGAGTTGAACTTAGATAGTTAAAAGTTGGACCATAGAGTTTAAATCCTGGATTCTAGTAACATTTGTCCTATCCATAATTAACAAAAACTATTGTCACAACCCGGATTTCTCTTCATCGGGAGTCGTGATGGCGTCTACTAATGTGAGCTAGGTAAGCAAATCCTTTAGCTACTTATCTCATTATCCAATTATTTTTTTTAGCAATTATAAAGCGGTAACGTGATAACAACGGAAATTCAACTTTAAGCTGAAAACAACGATAAAATATGTAAAGACTATATCTATTACAAGTACTTAAGTCTTAACCACCCAAAACCTGGTGTCACAGTGTCACAGACGGTCTAAGATTTACTACATACAAGGTCTGAAGAAAATATTAATACACTGTTTCTGAATATAAAGAAAATAAAACAGGAAATAAGGATAGAGGAAACACCAGGGCCTGCGGACGCCAGCAGGTCTACCTTGGATCTCCGCGTGGACTGAAGGTAGCCTCCAACTACGGTCCGAAATAAACAGCATCGGGATCTACACAAAAGAGTGCAGAGCGTAGTATCAGCACAACCGACCCCATGTGCTGGTAAGTGTCTAGCCTAACCTCGGCGAGTTAGTGACGAGGCTAGACCAGACTACCATATAAACCTGTACAGTTATAAAATATATAGTGAAAAGTAAAGCAGAATAAACTATTTAAGGTGGGAAGGGGAACATGCTTCGAGGAATAACAGGCAAAACAGAGTATCCATAGAATATAGGGAACCAAAATCCAACTACTAACAAGGATAAGGAAAACAAAGGCAGATTTCACTTTCTGTTCACATCTTGTTGCAGGCCTGCAATCCGATCCCATTTCTCATATCTTGTGGCAGGCGTGCAACCCGCTACCATTTCGTTAATCTAGTGGCAGGCGTTCTACCCGCTCCTATTTTATATATCTCGTGGTATGTGTACCACCCGTTCCCATTTTATTAAATCTTGTGGTAGGGTACCACCCGCTTTCATTTCATTAAATCTTGTGGTAGACGTACCACCCGCTCGCATTTCATTAAATCTTGTGGTAGGTATACTACCCGCTCCAATTTTATTAAATCTTGTGGTAGGCGTACCACCCGCTCCCATTTACAAGCCGACAATAATCACAAGAAATCAGGGATTGGAACAAAAGCAATATAATAACTTCCCAGCAAGGGAACAATGATATTTTAACGACATCCTGGCAAGGGAACAATACTATCAAACAAACATCCCGGCAAGGGAACAACGGTGATAATAGCATATGAGGTGCAATAAACCACAACGGAGTCATAGCAATTACAAAACAAGACTCACGGGCATACTTGACACCGACGTATAGATACTCGTCACCATGCCTATATGTCGTACTCTACAATTAACACGTATCAAATAGACACAACTCCTAATCCCTCAAGCTAAGGTTAGACCAAACACTTAACTCGAGCTTTCACGGCCAACTCAATCCTCAAACACCGTCTTTCCTTTCGAATTCAACTCCAAATCAATTATATTTATACATAATCGACTTAATAACATCAATATATGCTAAACAATTCAATCCCAATACTTAATTATAGCTTTCTAATCATTCTTCCCAAAAAGTCAAAAATTGACCCCGGGCCCGCTTGGTCAAAATACGAGGTTCGGACCAAAACCCGATCACCCATTCACCCACGAGCCCGATTACCCAAAATGAGGTCAAATTCCCAAATAATCAAAAAGCCCTAACTCTACCCAAATCCCTAATTTTTTTACCCTTAGCCTCATGTTTTAGGCCTAGAAATCTAGTGGGCGTTAATAAAAATGAAAAAAAACTAGTCAAAGATTACTTACCCAAGAGGTTATGGTGAAGGAGTTCTTCAAAAATCTCCCAAGAGGTGTGGAGAAGATGAAGTTTGTGAAAAATAATGAAAATCCCGTAATGTGCTCTGTTTTTTTAACTTAAAATAACTGGGGGAAATTGATCATCGCGTTCGCGATGGTTTAGGCCTGCTAGGCCTTCGCTTTCGCGTCCATGTGGTCGCTTCGCGTAGGTTTAATACCCCTCTCCTGCCCAGGCTCAATTAGCCTTCGCATTGTCAGGATCGTGTTCGCGTTGCCAGGACCGCGTTCGCGAAGAGTAGACCCTCGAACGATTCGCGTTCGCGACCTGGGTTACGCGTTCGCGTAGAAGGAATTTTCCTTCAGCATAATTCGCGAGGGTCCTCCCGCGGACGTGAAGAAGAAAGTATCAGCATACCAGAACTGGAAAAACCTGCAACTTTTGAGTTCCAAAAACCTTCCGAAACACATCTGAAACTCACCCAAGCTCTTGGGGCTCCAAACCAAACATACGTACTAACTCAAAAATATCATACGAACTTATCCGTGCGATCAAATCGCCAAACTAACATCGTTAACAACGAATTAAACCTCAAAATCAATGAAATATTTCAAACTTCTTAAAACATCAAATTTTGCAATTAAGGCTCGAATCATGTCAAATGGATTCCATTTCTTACCAAACTTCACAGAATATCTTAAACCACATATAAGACATGTACTGTCACGACCCTAGTTCACCAATCGTGAACCTGTCATGACGGCACCCAGTCTTCGCGACTAGGTAAGCCTAACACAATTGCGAAATTTAACAACCTTTACGAAGCAACCAAAAACAAATGCGGAATAACATAGGAAAATGTAATAAGTGCCGCCTGGAACATACACTTCGTCACAAATACCGAAATACAACCTCCAAGACCCAGAAACTCACGGGCAAACACAGGCTAAAGAATTTAAACTATGGCTCTAGCATCCAGAATTATCTATACAACCGAGCAAAATGAAATGAGCTACTAACTATAAGGAAGAGTAGAAGGAGACTCTTCGGATCTACGGACGCGGCAGATGCATACCTCAAGTCTCCCAATGTGGCTCTGAGATCACCGATAATGCGCCTGGTCAGATGTACCTGGATCTGCACAACAAAAGTGTGCAGAAGAGTAGCATGAGTACACCACGGCGGTACTCAGTAAGTTCCAAGCCTAACCTCGATGGAGTAGTGACGAGGAAGGTCAGGGCCCTACCGAGAATAATAAAATAACAGTATCGAACAATGTAAGACAGTAAATAATCTGAAATGACAGCAAGGAAACAGAATAGAAACTACAAGTCACTAGCAATTAATATTAACAAGGAAAATAACATAACAAAGTGTCCCTCAGCTGCCGTGGATCTCCCGGGAATTGAACCCGCAGTCCACTCATCTTAGTAACAAGGATCTCCGGGAATAGAACCCGCAGTCCACTCTTCTCAATAACAGGGATCTCCGGGAATTGAACCCGCAGTCCGCTCATCTCAGTAACAGGGATCTCCGGGAATCGAACCCGCAGTCCACTCATCTCAGTAACAGGGATCTCCGGGAATTGAACCCGCAGTCCGCTCATCTCAATAACAGGGATCTCCGAAAATTGAACCCGCAGTCCACAATACAAAACACAATCAAACAAGGAAAATACTCAGAAAAATGGAATACACCACTACAATTAACAATTAAATTCTATTTCAACATGTTCCACGTAATTTCAATTTAAGACAATTAAGCATTTAGACAGTTAATTCTATCTAGTCATACTCCTCTAACTAACACACGATAAATTTTCATTTAATACAGTGAAATAACAGAGATATCACAGTTCGAGCAATTCAAGTAAAGTGGATTTTCAACAATTTGCACAAGTACACGCCGGTCACCTCGCGTACAAAGCGTTTAAATCAACACATAAGATTATCCTAAGGGGAGAAGTCCCCCACACAAGGTTAGACAAGCCACTTACCTCGAACCGGTACAAAACCGCTAAGAAACAATGCCCTTGCCACGAATGGCCCAAATCTATTCAAACCAATTACATAGTGTAAATAACATCGCAAGTAACTAATTACACTGTTAAATTTTAAGCTAAGGCGCGAAAATAGATAAAATGACCAAAATACCCCTCCAGCCATCGTCTCGGAATCAAAATATTTTTATATTTTTAGAACCCTCGTACTCTCACGAGTCTAACCATATAAAAATCTCCCAAATCGGAGGTCAAATGCCCACTCAAATCATCAAAATTAGGTCTAAGGATTTTACCCCAAGTTTCATTCAAAATCCGAAATTAAAGGTCGAATTCGAGTTTAGATTAGTGGATATTAGTCATAAGAGAGTAAGGAATCGTTACCCAATAGTTGCCTCTGAAAATCCCTCGAAAAATCTCCCAAAACCGAGCTCTCTAGCTTGAGTTTTTGTAAAAATGGTAGAACCCTCGTTTTGAAATGTTATATTCTGCCCAGGCTGTTACACCATCGCGAACGCGGACCAACTCACGCGTTCGCGATGAAGAAAAATATGGGGGTAAAAAATTTAGCCTACGCGATCGCGAAGGCAAGGATGCAAATGCGAAGGCCTGTGGTCTTTGGCCTACGCGAACGCGGGCATAGGGGACGCGATCGCGATGAGCAAATGGGGGAAAGCCACGCGAACGCGGCGAGAGTAACGCGAACGCGAACGCGAACGCGAAGAAGGAATTGGGCACCCTCCAGGAATGAACTATGCGAATGCGAGCTTGAGGACGCGAGCGCGATGAGGAAGAAAATTAAGGCACCGCGAACGCGATACCTTCTACGCGAACGCGTAGAAGGATATCAGACTTGCAAATTTCTGCTGTGATTTTTAACTTCAAAATGCCCGGTTGAGCACCCGAAACACACCCGAGGCCCCCAGGACCTCAACAAAACCTACAGACATGACCCATAACATCATTCAAACTTGTTCAAATCCTTAAACCACCTAAAACAACACCGGAAACACGAATTAATCAAAGATTCAAGCCTATGAACTTCAAATTCTAACCAAACACACTTTCGATCAAAAACCTATCCAAAACTTATCCAAATGATCTGAAATTTTGCACGCACATCCAAAATGACAAGACGAAGCTACAGCAACTTCCAGAATCCCAAACTGACCCTCGGATCAAAAATTCACTATCGGACTGCAACTTCAAAAATTTCAAACTTCGGCATTTCAAGCCTAAATGAGCTACGGACCTCCAAATTACATTCCGAACACGCTCCCAATCCCGAAATCACCTAACGGAGCTAACGAAACCATCAGATTTCCATTCCGAGATCGTCTTCACATTGTTCCGAATACGGGCCATTTTTCAACTATTAAACTCTCATTTAGGGACTAAGTGTCCCAAAACACTCCGAATCCTAGAACCGAACATCCCGGCAAACCAAAATAGCATAAATGAACTTAGGGAAAGCAGTTAATGGGGGATCGGGGCATAAATTCCAAAAATGACCGGCCGGGTCGTTATATGTACCGGGCGCCGGAATCAAAATACATGCCCAATACCAACATGTTCTAATCAAAATTCATTTCCAAATCCTTTAAACAATTTCAGAAAATAATTTTCTCAAAAAATTTATTTCTTGGGCTTGGGACCTCGGAATTCGATTTTGGGCATATGCTCAAGTCCCATATTTTCCTACGGACCCTCCGGGACCGTCACATCACGGGTCCGGGTCCGTTTACCTAAAACATTGACCGAAGTCAAATTAATTCATTTTATAGTTAAAATTTATCATTTTCACAGATTTCCGCATTTAAGCTTTCCAGCTATGCGTCCGGACTGTGCACGCAAATCGAGGCGATGCTAAAAGAGGTTTTTAAGGCCTCGGAACATATAATTCAATTTAAAAGCAATTGATTAGGTCTAGTGATTCAAGGATGTTCATATACTGCATGTGATAGCTGGTTTTGTTTCCTTATTCCTAAACGATGGTAGATTCCATTTGGAGGAGAGCCCTGGAGCAACGGTAAAGTCGTCTCAGCGTGACCTATACATCATGCGTTCTAATCGTGGAAGTAGCCATTAATGATTGCATTAGCATAGGTTGTCTACATCACGCCCTTGAGGGTGCGGCCCATCTCCGGAACCTACGTAAGCACGGGATGTCTTGTGCATCGAACTGCCCCGACGGTAAATTCCATCCGTCCATATTTACGGGTACGTCTAACTTGTCTGTGGAGTTAAAAAGAGGAGTTGAAGACATGGATTTAATCGATATCATGATTGAGTGCTGCTATAGCTTATCTGCAGGTTTGTAATTACTCTAATGAAAGATAACCTGTCGGAAATTAAAATAAAAGGAAAAAGACGGCTTATATTATCATATTTCCAACTGTTCAATCTCTTTCTTGACTAGTATTAGTATTATATTAATTTAATGATCAAAGTCAGATGCTTGAAAAGCGATTTAAGTAATTGACAATATGTAAATTTTTGCATTGACGTGCGCAGCTAGCATTTGCATGTGGAGAGAGTCATATTGACATACTTACGGCGAAAAACATAGAAAAATCTCAAAATAATAGCCCCCCCCCCCCAACCAACACACACACACATATACACACATATATATATATATATATAAAACTAGGGGTGTCAATGGATATTCGAAAACCGACTAAATCGACCGAACCGTACCGCACCGAACCGATTTTTAGGTTTTTTTTTCAAGAAACTGTAGGTTTTCATATAAATCTATAATCGCACCGATAATTAAGGTTGGTTTTTATTTTATAAAAATAACCGAATCGTACCGAATAAATTTTACATGAAGAAAATATATTTATTTAGTAAGTTTAAAAATAATAATGTATTAAATTTTCTTTGGGCCTTGGAATTATGAAAACTATTACAAGCCAACTTGTAATTAAACTCAAAATACTAATTCCTAAAACATATTATACTACTTCTACTTAAACTAAGTTATTTCAAGTATCTTTATTAGCAAAATACAAAGTATTCTAGCGATTATGAGTAGCAAACTACAATGTATTGAATATGTTTCCTTTCATATAATTTAGATTTATTTTTTTGAATATTTTATTCTTGAGTCCCAGCTTGGTATATCTTTCAACTCCTGTGATTTATATTTTCTTTGCCTTTGTTTGATTTCTTTTACAATGTTGTAGAATAGTTGATGAATCTATACTCTAGCCATTTTTTTTTAATTCATTACCCTTTAAAAAATAAAAATGTCTAGAGAGTTTTGCTAAGTCCTGTAAAAGAACGTATGTTATTGCATTCTACTTCTACTGGTGAATTTTACATAATATTAAAAAAAATATCGAAAATTAACCGAACCTTATTGATACCAAAGGAAAAGCGACATGATTGGGATGCTTTCGAAAAGTTAAATTTTGGTTATACATAATAGAATAACCGAAAAATTAGTATGATACAAATTTTACAAAATTAACCGGTCGAACCGAACCATTGACACCCCTACCCAAAACATCTCACAATCTCAGGAAAATTTCAATAGCGACGCAACATTAAATTTCTATCCATTTTGATTTTTATGACAATATTGACTGGGCACAAAATTTAAGATAAAAACAAAAGACTTTTGATTTTCCATTTTACACCTAATAACATATAATTATATTCTTCTTGTACTACAATTGTGCCTTCTTCTTCGCGTCACAATGTTATTTGAAAACGGGAAATGCTATTCAAGTTTGGTGCCGATGGTTTTAAAACGAGAGTTGTTTTAAAGGACTTTTTTGAATGATTTAAGTGCTAAATTGTGTCTCTTAACTTTTAAAGTGAAGGAATATTATATTCTACAATCATGTACTATATTATCATATATTAGTTGAGATAGAATGTCACACTACATGATAGCGTAGTTATATTTGTTGGACTTTAAAGCATTGACTTTAAGCATTGAGCTTTAAAGTATAAGAGTGTGAATTAAAAATGATAGGAAATAAAATGGAGGAAAATGAAAATTTGAATGAAGTGAGCTTTTGACTTGCACTTTGTCCCTCATTGGTGAGTGACAAATACATTTGTGTGCTTATATATAGAATCACTTCTTAAAGCTCTTAAAAGGAGTTGAAGAGAATGAACCCTCGCGCTGTCGTCGTCGCTCGCTCGGCTTCGGCTTCAGATTTAATTAATTATTTAATAATTAATTAAATGCAAGATCACTGCTGAAGATTCAAAAGAATAATTAATTAATCTTTACTGTTTTTCCAGTTTCTTTTATTCTTCTAACAGTTTTCTGATTTTGTGTTTTAACACAGTAGCGACGACAAGCTTAAGAAATTATATACTAACGTTTCTGTGTTGAAATATATATTATAAATTGTTATCTATATTTTGTGTACTGGTTTGGAGACTAAAGCTTTCGTGCTTTCTAATCTAATAATTTTCTGTCCGGTTTAAAGTATATCAAAACTTTACCGGAATAATAAACGTACGGGTTTGAAGTATATAAAAACTTCACCATTGTTACGTGTTATATGTTTGGTTTGGTATTCAGTTTGAAGATATCAAAACTTCACTGATTTAACAAATTTCTATTTTGTTTCCAACTCTACAGAAAAAAATGACGAATGAAAACCAAACTAATGCAAATATTGCGGGAACGGGTGCTACTGTTACGAGTGTTGCTGCCTCGTCAAGCCGTTCAACTCCTGCTCATGCTATGGCACCAGCAGAAAAACCCGAAAAGTTTTTCGGTATCGACTTCAAACGCTGTCAAATGAAGATGCTCTTCTATCTTACTACGTTGAGTTTGCAGCGATTCATCAAGGAGGATCCTCTGGTCCTGGCTGAAAACTCTCCAGATGACGAACGATTTGTTGTAACTGAAGCATGGAAACATTCTGATTTCTTGTGCCAAAACTACATTTTGAGTTGTTTGGAAGATAGCCTGTACAATGTCTATAGTGTCATGGAAACTTCAAAAGCGTTATGGAATGTGTTTGAGAAAAAGCACAAGACGGAGGATGCCGGTCTTAAGAAGTTCATGGCTGTAAGGTTTTTGGATTTCAAGATGATTGACACTAGGTCGGTCATAACTCTCAAGTCCAAGAATTACAAGTTATTGTGCATGACCTCCTTGCTGAAGGTATGACCCGAATCAATAATTTTATTAATAAGATTTATCTCGTTATTAATTATGAATCTATTGTTGAAGGTATGGTCATAAATGAGGCCTTTCAAGTTGCCGTTTTCATTGAGAAATTACCTTCGTTGTGGAAAGATTTTAAGAACTATCTAAAATACAAGCGGAAAGAGATGACACTTGAAGTCTTGATTGTGCGTTTGAGGATAGAAGAAGACAACAAAAATGCGAAAAAGAAGTCACGTGGAAACTCAACAATAATAAGGGCTAACATTGTTGAGGAAGCGCCACAAAACAAGAAGAGAAAGAAGGCTTCTGGACCAAAGAATCACCCAAGCAAGAAAAAGTTCAAGGGTAGCTGCCACAACTGTGAAAAATCTGGGCATAAGGCCATGGATTGTCGTGCACCAAAGAATGTGTAATGACCCGACCCGTCGTCTCAGGTATTTCTGCCCCGTTTTTCCCGTTTTATGCTTCTATATGTTTCACTACATGTGTTTGGTGAATTTGAAGTAATTCGGATAGAGTTTGGTTGGAAATGAGACACTTAGTCTCTTTTAAGAAGACTTAAGTTGGAAAAGTCAACCGGATGTTGACTTATGAGTTAGAGGGCTCGGAATTGAATTCCGATGGTTCGGTTAGCTCCGGAAGATGATTTAAGGCTTAGGAGCGCAATCGGAAGTAATTTTGGAAGTCCGGTGAAGAAGTTAGCCTATATTGGCGAAGTTGGAATTTTGGCGAATTCCGGTTGATAGGTGAGATTTTGATCCGAGGGTCGGAATGGAATTATGAGAGTTGCAGTAGCTTATTTAGGTAGTTTGAATATGTCTGCAAATTTTTAGGTCATTCGGACGTCGTTTGGTTGGGTTTTTTATCGAATGCGAGTTTCAGAAGTTTTGAAGAAAACTAGGCTTGAATCCGATGTGTTTTAATGGTTTTAGCGTTGTTTGACGTGTTTTGATGGTTGGAACAAGTTCTTATGATGTTTTGGAGTAGGTTGGTATTTTTGGTTGAGGTCCCGAGGGCCTCGGGATGATTTCGGATGATTTTTCCGGGAAGTTTGGACTTATGAAATTCTACAGAAAATTGCAAAAGCAGTGCAGGAAAAATTAATCCTTCGCTTTCGCGTGGTCTTGGACGCGTTCGCGAAGGCAATGGGTGATTGGTCATCGCGTTCGTGAGGTATGATTCCGCATTTGCCGAGTGATAGCTGGGTGAGCATCGCGTTCACGAGGTATGAGACGCGAACGCGTATAAGGAATGGAGGCTCGGGAGTTTTTGGCCTTCGCGTTCGCGAGGCACTGGCCGCGATCGCGTAGGTCTGTCAGCTGAAGCATCGCTTTCGCGGGACGGGCTCCGCGTTCGCGAAGAGTAAATTTGAGCCCAGAGAATTTTGGCCTTCGCGTTCGCGTGACTAAGGTCGCGAACGCGATGAAGGACTGTCAGGGACTGGACAGAATGGTTTATAACATTTCATCCGCGAACCCAAGCTCATTTCCACCATTTTGAGCGAGCTTGGGAGCATTTGTTGAGGGTTTTCAAGGGACTTCGACTGGGGATCGTTGGAGGTAAGTTTTATGAGTCAAATACATGATTATATATAAGAATCATTGATAATAGGTGAATTTGACTATGATCACACCCTAAATAATCACATTTTCATGTTGTTTTGATTATATATATG
>MU731938.1:0-26059 GCA_026770625.1 Nicotiana glauca
ACGGTCTAATAGTATCAAACAAGAATGATTATAATTTAATTTTTTTCTTTTTAATATTGACCGCGCATCGCGCGGGTACGACTACTAATTTAGTTTTAACATGAACAAAGAAAAACTTAATTCAAATTAAATTTTAAGCAAACACCACCTTAATGACCTAAAACAATTTTATCTATCTTAAATTAGACTCCAAAATTATCTAAAGTAAGAAAATTAAAGAAAAATAGGTGCATCTCTTGAGGGGCTAGTAATTGTGTTTTCACTTGCATGCATGCACGCACACATATGCCAAGTCTTTTTGGCTGCAACTCTGGTTAAATTTGTGTGTAAAATAGACTTAAGTTTTGACAAAAGGGTAATTTATCAATTGGCTCATTCCCTATGACATGGTTTTATCCTATTAAGGTACTCCATTTGACTGGCAAAACCATTAATTTCTTAGTTGTGGTGGGGAGGGGNATGGAATATGTAGGGTGATGATGTAGCCTTAAAGAGAAAATGAATGATTACGTGTGGTATAAACATATGACTTGTTGTCAATCGCTAGATGCCCTTCTATTTATTTTTAAGAAGGTTGTGAGGCTGCCAAATTGCTAAAACATGGATAAATCATATTCTGAAATGACACCATATGAAATGATGACTTTTTCTTGCAATTTTACAACTCAGTAACCATCATTGCCACAATCCAACTAGGAGGGATCAAGTTTCACTCTTTATTTCATGATTATATTCTTTATTTCCAATCAAGAATCAATCATGGAGTACCATTGATTATATTCTTAATCTTCCCTTCTTCAGATAAGTTTGGCATAACCAGAGCTAATCTATAGGCAAACAAACACTGTGGCACATCTTTTGACTAAGGAAATTCTCGAGCAATTCCAACTCAATTATATATCTATAATAAAAATACCAGGAGAACTTGTGGTGGATGCCTACAATAAGGATCTAGAGGGTTTTCCTTTCGTAAAATATATATCTCGAATAGTATATGTACTATGTGTTATTAAACTGTATTTGTAAATTAATTCTGAAAAAAACAGAATAACATATAAACAGAAAATTTAACGAAACAAAAGTTAATTCGAGCCCACTGAATTCACAGTGTTTCCTTAAGGAATATAATCCCCTCCTAGTACCCAAGGTTATGGATTATTTCCTCCTAGGATAGAACGAATTACACACTGGTGTAGTGATACTTCAAACCCTAGTGTTTCAGTGAACACAAAGTTCGATCACAAATCACACTTATTGTTGCTTTGTTTGATGTTAAAAGTATGCAGAAGAAGGAGGAGAAACTCAGAAAATTGTATGGAAATTCTAAAAGAAAAGACTTGTATTAATAGCCAAAGTTGGGCTGAAATCTGAAGAGGTGCAACTCTTTAGAATGGCTATTTATGCAAAACGACCATAGCATAAATACCATAACATAAATGGCTATTTACTCAATAATTAAGAGGGAAATAAAGAGGAAAAATTGAAGAGGGTAGTTTAATTTTCAGCTACACGACTGAAAAACGGAAAACTGATTGGATTTAATATTAATATTTATTTTAATTTAATATTTTGCTATTAAAACAAAAATTTAATAACATTTCTGTTAATATTTTACTATTAACAAATAAATTTAGTCCAAAAAATTAATCAATCAATCGATTATTTGACCATATCCAAATCCAAAGCCGAAGCCGATGCCGAGCCGAGCGAGCGAGTGACGACGACGATGACGGCGTGACGCTTGCCTTCTTCTCAACTCTTTAAGAGTTAGAAGAAGAGAAATTCCTTATATACCTATAAAACCCCCTTCCTCTTCCAATATGAGACAATGTTCCTTCATCAAGGAGGGAAACTTAAAATTTTCATTTTCCTCCATTTTCCATTTACCCCATTTTAAGCATTTAATATACTTAAAATCGCAACAATCCCCCACATGAATGGAGAATGGCTATATCACGGAAATATGCATGAAAAAATGTGTGATTCGCAAGCAAGGATTAATTGCATCTAGATAAGTAGGTTTCCCTTTGAACTTTTCGTAGTGAACTTATGTCGGATATACTCAGTCAATTATTAGATTTGATATCTTTGAACTGTTGAACTTTGGTGTATAACTAGATAGTCATAAGTCACACAACCAACCCTTAACCGTCTTTGGTTCTCATTGTTGTGTTCGTTTCAGCCATGAACACCGCCTGGTTTCATAAGTACATAGAGTACTGGCCTTACAAAGTTCTCCTTGAGGCGGCTAACACTTCACACTTTCATAGGTGATTCCTAAACGTGTCATCCCGTAGATACACTATTTGATATACCCCGTATCAAATTTAGAAATCATTAAAAAGCCTTAATACTTTATCCTTGGTACTGAACATTGTCTCATCACGAGAATGGACCAAAATTTTAGTTGACAATGTTGAACCGATATTAATAACTTTGTTTGATCTCCTTGAACCTAGATCTTGAGATCTCTAGTCTTCTAGGTATAATTACCGCCACTATGACTTGTTCTCGGCCATAGTCCCATTCCCCTTGATGATTTCTCAACTACCTCTCTAGTTAGGCGTTTTGTAAGTGGATCCAACATATTACCACTTGACTTTACATAGTAAATCGTGATAATTCCTCTAGAGAGTAGTTACCTAATGGTTTTATATCTTCGTCATATATAATGAGATTTACCGTTATACATAACGCTCCCAGCCCTTCCAATTGCCGCTTGACTATCATAATATATGCATATTGGTGCCAATGGTTTGGGACAAAATGGAATGTCTTCAAACAAATTCCGGAGCCATTCGGCTTCTTCACCGACTTTATCTAAGGCTATGAACTCAGCCTCCATTGTAGAGCGGGCAATACAAGTTTGTTTGGATGACTTCCAAGATACCGCTCCCCCACCAATAGTGAATACATATCCACTTATGGACTTCAAATCATCTGAACCGGTGATCAAATTTGCATCAAAGTATCCCTCAATCACCCCAGGATATTTACTATAGTGCAAAGCAAAGTCTTGGTATATTCTAAATATCCCAAAACACGTTTCATTGCCATCCAATGAGATTGACCTAGATTGCTCGTGTATCAACTTAATTTACTTATAGCATAAGCTATATCTAGTCGTATACAATTCATGATGTACAACAAGTATCCCAACACACGAGCATAATCATATTGTGATACGCTTTGGCCTTTGTTCTTTTCTATTGCGAGATTCACGTCAATTGGAGTCTTTGCAACTTTAAAAACTAAGTGCTTGAATTTTTCAAGTACTATCTTAATATAATGAGATTGTGACAATGTCAGACCTTGAGGAGTCTTATGAATCTTAATCCCTAGAATTAAATCAACAACTACCAAGTCCTTCATATCAAACTTGCTAGTTAACATACACTTAGTAGCATTTATGTTGGCAATGTCATTACTCATTATCAGCATATCATCTATATATAAGCAAACATTGACTATGTGTGTTAGTTTATATGAATCCACCAAACTGTATAGAGATTTGGTCCTATATCAGTTCCCATTGTGCTAATTACTGAACCAGTATGTAAATGAGACACATGATTTTTACGTGAAAAAATTCCAAATCAAGTGTCACGACCCATTTCCATAATAGGTCATGATGGCGCCCAACACCATTGTCGGGCAAGCCAACGCGAAAAATACTAAATAAGTTCTCATTTACTTTTACCCAAAAATAGTTGCAATGATTCCTTAAGTTGAACTAAACATCAGAAATGATCAGTAAAGACAAAATAATCGTACAATCCCAAAATTATAGTCTACTAATGTGTGTGCCAAGACCTGGTGTGACAAGTTGTGGGCAACTAGTAGAATATACAAAAGAATCACATTATCCTACTGTCCGAAATAGAATAGAGAGCAAAAATACATAAGAAAGACTCGTCCACGCTGCTGAATGGCATGGGAAGGGAAGCAACTCACCGTAGAAGTCTTGAAATCCTCTCAGGGATGCACACCAGACTGGTAGCCAGAGACACCTGCCTCAGATCCTGTACAATTAAGTACAAAAGTATAGTATGAGTACATAAACAATATGTACCAAGTAAGTATCCCTTCTAATCTCGAAGAAGTAGAGATGAGAGGTTGACTTGACACTTACTAGGGTCAATTAATATGATAAAGTGTTCTGCTATACATGATAGTCACAAATAATCAACAGTTTGTAGCAAGAGGTAATGAGTCATGCCCTTAACAATTTTACAGTTAACCGTACACATTTCAAGTATTTAGCAGAACAAGTCATGTTAGCAGAAAAATACAGTTAACCGTACGTGTATATATATATATATATATATATATATATATATATATATATATATATATCATATATCATGCGCACATTATGCCGAGGTCGACGGCCCGATCCAACAGAAAATAAATTGTGCGCTGCCAGAGGGTTGAATGACGCAAACCATAGATGCATCTATTTCTACTGTGGCGATCGGCCCGATCCACAAATGTCAATTAATATCAAGAAACACATGAATGCGCATTTATTTCTAAGTAAATTCATACAAGTGTCCAACAAGTGTATATATTCGCTTATATTGCTTTCCAAATCTCTAGCATATCCTAAGTGATCACATTAGCAAGAAAATATAGGGACATTAACAAATATAGCATGATATGGGTCCTAAACTACCCGGACAATTAACATAATAGTAGCTACGCACGGACTCTCATCACCTAGTGCGTACGTAGTCCCCGCATTTGGTAACCAATTACTCAATTATTATATATATGGGGACAATTCCCTCTTACAAGTTTAGAAAGGAGACTCACCTCGCTCCAAAGTGCACTTCCAATACCAAGAACGAGCCCAAACTCTCAATTTGGAGCCGAACGATCCAAAACTAGTTAAATGAGGTAGGAACTAAGCAATATAAGTTCACAAGATTGTATTCTAGCTATTTAAGCAAACACCCAACCCTTACCGCAAGTTTCCTAAACTTCGACCCCGGGCCCACATGCCCGGATTCCGAAATTTTTCGAAGGAAGCTTTTCTCTATAACCTAAGGATCAATAATATATGATTTTTAATTCATTCTATAATAAATTTTGTGGTTAAATTTAACTTTTGTCAAAATCTTAGGTTTTGCTCTAACCCCATGATTTTACCTTAATTCTAGTGTTTAATCTACCTAAAATACAAGTATTAAACTAGGAATAAGTGGGATAAGATTTCCTCAAATTTCTAGGTAGAAATCTTCTCTCAAAATCTCCTAAAATCGCCAATGGAGGAGTGAAAAGTGTAAAAAATGACTTAGAACCCGTATTAAATGAAGCCCACTGATTTAACAATTTCCGCTTCTACGAGAAAGACACCGCATCTGCGAAAATGGGCTAAACAGGCTAGGACCACTTTTGCGGCCTTGAAGCCACTTTTGCGGCTTGGGAGCCGCTTCCGTGGTTCCTGGCCTAGCCTGCCTTGGCCGCTTCTGCGATACGATGACCGCTTCTGCGGTCTCGCATATGCGGTCAACCAACCGCAAGTGCGGTTATGACAGAAGAAGATGCTTTAGCACTTCTCCAAAAATTCCAACTTCACTCAAGTCTCGTCCGATTGACGCTCGAGGCTCCGGGGCCTCGCTCGAACATACTAACAAGTCTAAAATCACGAGACAGACCTACTCGAACCTTCGAAATGCCCGAAATGACATTAAATCTAAGAATCACCTCTAAAACCACATGAATCGAACTTATGAACTTCAAGTTCTAAATTTTCCTCTAACGAGCCGAAACACACTTAAACTACTCGGATTGACCCCAAATTTTGTGGGAAATGCTTAAATGTTATACCGGACCTATATCGAGCAGCCAACATACGAGTCTGATACCCATGGAATCAATCATTAATTAGTTTCTTTAAATCCTTAATATTTCAGATTAACAATTTCTAATAAAAATTCATTACTCGGGCTAGGGACCTCGGAATTCGATTCCGAGCATACGCTTAGGTCCCGTATTTTCCTACGGATCCTCGAGGACCATCAAATCACGAATCCAGGTCCTTTGCTCAAAATGTTGACCGAGGTCAAACTTGTCCTTTTAAGAAAATCCTAAGGAACCAAATGAGCATATTTCAACCCAAACTCTTCTAAATCCCGAACCAACCATCCCCGCAGGTCGTAAATTAGCCAAAGCAAGCGCGGGAAGTTTTATTTAAGGGAATGGGATTCTAAAAAGCAAAACGACCAGTCGGGTTGTTACATCAAGGGGACCAAAACCACAACCTATACTGGCAGGATTTCAACTTCACTAACTTGTAACTACACTATTACAAACCACTTTGTAATGACTCTATTACAATGACTTCAATCACTCTAAATTGTAATACACTTATCACAAGCCACTTTGTCACTCACTAGTTACAAAGAATTCAATCACTCTAACTTGTAATATACTTATCACAAGCCACTTTGTCACTCATTAGTTACAAAGACTTCAATCACTTTAACTTGTAATACACTTATCACAAGCCACTTTGCCACTCACTAGTTACAAAGACTTCATTCTATGACTAACTCTAGTAATAACACAAACTCAGATCGTTTATGATTTTGAGTTTCCTAAAACAAAGGTTCTAATAAAACAAGATAGGAGTTATAATGGAGAAAAAATAACAAAGACTCAACAAACCTAAGGACTTAAGATATCTTCAATCCTTGGATCTGGTCCTTGAGGTTGCAACAACTTTGTTCTTGAGAGAGGGTGTTACTAGCACTTGAAAGAATATCACCAAAAAATGCTCAAGTCAATATCTTGTTCCTTATACCATGTTGTTATACTCCCAAGGATATTCTCTTCCCAATGGCAAGTGACTACTGCACTGTTGTGTGTACAGTTGCAGGCATTCACTTTCTGCAGTTGCTTTCCAGCTGTATAGTTGACTTATAGTTTTGTTAGGGGAATACCAAGGGATCAGGTCCTTAATCTGGTTCTTGTGAATCTAAAGGCACACCGCCCAGATTATCTTGAATTGATTAACTTGAACGATTGTACCAAGCATGCTTCAGGTTCTTTATCTGGTTCTATACATAAAGTTTGTTAGATCATCAAAACATAGATTAAAAGACCTTAAGCCCATCAATTTCCCCATTTTTTATAATGACAAACTTTTAACATTGATGACTATTTGACTTAACCATATAAGGTACCAGCATCCTCATACGTTCCACCCGACTCTATGCTTTCCCCTTAATTACTTGCTACAATTTCAATTTAATTGATTCTTCCCCCTTTTGGCATCAACAAAAAGGTACAATCATACAAACCGGCATAACGAAGTCCAACAGGGCTAACTCATGCCACATATATATGTGCACACAACATGATAGAAAAGAGAAGCAAAAAGGAAAACAAGCATTGTACAAGCAAACGAAGAGCTGTTTTATTGATAAGAAATTGGACTGTTTCAACAGGAGCAGCAACAGTGAAATCCAACATGCCATCATAAAAAGATAAACAAAAAGAAAACAACAGCCACAAAACATCAGAGCAAAAGATAACTGGTCATTGAGAGGATCCTAGGGGGAGGCTTGGAAGAGGAGGCAATAATGGTTTTGAGAACCAGGTCCATGTGGGCATTTGCAGACAACTATTATTCAAGTAGTTTCTCCTGTAGGTTCTCCACCTGTTACCTAAGTCCAGAACTTGTCTCATACCTTCCATCTCTGAGATTGCCGGGTCAAACATGCTACCCCACAAGACTTTCTAAGTTCTCAATCTCTCATGCCCAAGGCCACTGTCACTTGGAATGGTCTTTATTGAACCAGGTCCTCCCACAGTTTCCTGCTTTTGTTTCCTAGACATTTCAACAGACTTCGCGTTCCTGCGTGCAACAACCACAGTATCACCTTTAGACAAATCTTTCTCAACCACACCTTCTTAGATTTACCATCACTTTTCACAGATGTTCCACTTTGTTTTTCCACAGCTTCCTCTGAAGCCTCAACCTCCACCACTGGAATGTGTTTTTCAGCCACAACTTCCTCTATTTCATCAACCTCTTCTTCAACCTCTTCTTCTTCCTCTTCTTCTTCCTCTTCTTCCTCTTTTTCCTCCTCTTCTTCCTCCTCTTCTTCCTCCTCTTCTTCCTCTTCTTCTTCCTCTTCTTCTTCCTCCTCTTCTTCTTCCTCCTCCTCTTCTTCCTCCTCTTCTTCCTCCTCTTCTTCTTCCTCCTCTTCTTCTTCCTCCTCTTCTTCCTCCTCCTCTTCTTCCTCCTCTTCTTCCTCCTCCTCTTCTTCCTCCTCTTCTTCCTCCTCTTCTTCCTCCTCTTCTTCCTCCTCTTCTTATGCCAACCCTACACCACTACAAAGTGGAAAGAGTGGTCGAAGCAACTTTTACCCGAGATGGTCAGGATCGAATCCACATGGAGCTAGAATTGGTTGGGATTTGGTTTCCTATCTAAATTAGCAATGCATAGTGCTCTTAATTACTCTTCCAATCATAGTTGTTGTTCATTACTTCTAATATTATGCTATTGAGATGCTAAATTAAAGTAAGAGATAATGTTTGAAGGGTTTTCTAAATGGATAACGAGGCACTAGGGAAGTGGCTTTCTCCTAGGTGAATATTTGATGGATTCTAATGCTTAAGGCAAAGATGTTATGTTGGGGATTATGATATAACCAATGCATGAAACTACTCACTCTATACCTCTCGATAGCTCGAGTGACTTTGCCCTAATTGACTTTCTCAAGACCAATTGGGTCTCAAGATTTGAGCAAGCAATATAGGTTCAAGTCGGGTATTCACTATCTCTAGGTTTAACCCTTTAATTGGGGCTGTCAATCTTTTCAATACACCCCAATTCCTTGTTGGACTAATTTTCCTAAACTCAAACTCTCTTTCTCAAGAAGAGCCCAAGTAAAAAAGGCACAAATTAGTGTTTGCAATTACTAATTCAACATAGAAACCACAAATCAATCAAAATATAAACCACCCATAAACATCTAAGCGTAAAAACACAAGACCCATCAAATACTCACACTAGGGTTGAGCCACAACCCTAGCTAATGGGTCTAGCTACTCACAATAATGGAAGAAAACATGTAATTAGATAAAGAATAACCCATAAAGTATGATTACAAACGAAGAATTGAATATTCAGTGTTAAACAAGCTACAAATTACTCAAAATGGGCTAAAACCGCTGTTCACGTGCTCAGCTAAGATAAAGATACCCTAAAGATCCGAAATTTCTGGACAAAAATACCCCGGCGAAGGTACCGTGGACCGCGGAAAATGCACCGCGGGCTGCGGTGAGGCTTTTTGGCTTGACTTTTAGAGTCTCTGAATCTGGCCACTGCGGACCGCGAAAAATGATCTCTTCATCGCGAACCACATAAAAAGGATTACGGCCGCGGTGAGGTTACTGCAGTCCGCACAAAATGGATTGCAGCGGCAGTGCTTAAGCTTCCAAAATATGCACTTGTCTGAATCTCCTAACTGCGGACTGCACAAAATGGATTGCGGCCGCGGTGGATCTGTTGTAGATGCACTTTGATGTGTTCTTGGTACTTGTGCAGGTTTCACTCCTTTTTGAGCTGGTTTTTGACCTCTTGTCACTTTCTTGACCAAACCCTGCAAACACGTGCAACATGTAAGTCTTTGGGACCATTTGTATACATTTTTAATATAAACTCAAGTTAAAAGGAGTGTAAAATGAACTACAATCCCTAGTTATGAACTCCCCCAAACTTAAGCTTTTGCTTGTCCTCAAGCAAACAAAATAAGTCCCACCTCCTTAAGAATACAACCAAGAAAATTTAGCTGACCTAAAGTGACCGCATCTAGCATCAATTGGGACTAATAATTGCCCTCAATTCAAATGAATCATTAACAACATTCAACCCTTTAAACACCATGGTTTTAGTGTATGACGACCCGACCCGTCGTCTCATGTGTTACTGCTCCGTTTCCCCCATTTTATGCTTCTTCATGTTTTGTTATCAATATGTGGTGTGTTAGAGTTGATTTGGATTGGTTTTGATAAGAAATGAGACACTTAGTCTCTTTAAGGAAGGCTTAAGTTGGAAAAGTCAACCGAACGTTGACTTATGAGTTATAGGGCTTGGATGTGATTTCCGGTGTTTTGGTTAGCTTCGGGGGATGATTTGTGACTTAGGAGCATGATCGGAATTGATTTTGGAGGTCCGATGTAGAATTAGGCTTGAATTGGCGAAGTTAGTATTTTGGCGAATTCCGGTTGATAGGTGAGATTTTGATCCGAGGGTCGGAATGGAATTACGAGAGTTGTTATAGCTTCGTTAGGTGATTCTGGATATGGGTACAAAATTTCAGATCATTCGGAGGTGTCTTAGTCGGGTTTTTGATCGAATACGTATTTCGGAAGTTTTAAAAAAACTTAGGCTTGAATCTGATGTAATTCTATAATTTCGGTGTAAGTTGAGGTGTTTTGATGATTGGAGCAAGTTTGAATAATGTTTTAGGATGTGTTGGTGCCTTTGGTTGAGGTCCCGGGGGCCTCGGGGTAATTTCGGATGGCTAACGGGATGAAATCCAAGTTGAGAGGGTGGCAGATGTTTGCTGGTATCTGGTATGCTCGGTTCTGCAGAAATGGAACGCAGAAGCGGTTCCGCAGAATTGAGGGATTGGTCGCATAAGCGGTTTAAGGCTGAGTTGGGAAGTTCCGCAGAAGCGGAAGTATTTTCGCCTAAGCTAGTTCGCAGAAGCGGACATGAAGTCGCAGAAGTGGTTTGGGCATGGAGGTGAGATTTCGCAGAAGCGGGAAATTTTGTGTCGCAGAAGCAGCCTTGGTGATTTAATGAAATTCCACGTAAGCGGACAAAAACTGCAGAAGCGGTCATGCGGAAGCGGGCGTGGGCACCACAGAAGCGGAAACCCCTGAAGTGAGTAGGAGTTTTATATTCATTTTTGCTCCGCGAGGGTTATGTTATTTCCACCATTTTTAAACGAGCTTGAGAGCTATTGGACGGATTTGAAAGGGGATTTCGACTAGGTGTGATTGGAGGTAAGTCCCTTGACCTAAATACATGAAATTATGTTAGATTTAACATGAAAATGGGTTGAAATTCATCAAAAGAGGGTGAAGCTAGGGCTTGAGTCTTTGATATTTCAAATTGGAATTTGATAGGTCATTTGAGCTCGGATTTGGGAGTTATTGGTATGTATGAACTCATGGCGAGATGAAGAATTCGGTAATGTAAGTTTTGTAATTTTTCGAGAAGTGGGCCCAGGGCTCGGGTTTTGCTAGTTTCGAGATTTTTGCTATACTTCGATTGTTTTCGATTGGGTATTGTTCCCTTGGCATATTGTAATGTATTCGCTCTGATTTTGGTTAGATTCCACGCGCGTGGAGGCTGATTTGACGGGCAAAGGGGTCGCGAGCGAGGAATTTCACCAGTTCGACGTGAGTAATACTTGTAAATGATATCCTGAGGGTTTGAAACCCCGGATTGCACATTGTAGTGCTCTATTGAGGTGACTTGCACGCCGGATAGTGGGCTTGGGGTAGAGCACCATTGGGGATTGTGAATTGGTCCATCCCGATTGATTAAATTACCGCATATTTGACTGAAACTACTTGTTATCATCATAATATTGGGTTGACTGCCATGTTTGGGCTTCGTGCCAACTATGTGAATCCTTCAGGGATTGATATCACTATTTTTGCATTACTTTGCATATTATTTGATTTCAGTCCTGAGTTTAAACACTGTTTTTGAAATGTTCAGCCGTATTTTTCTAAGATTTGAAAACTTAAACAACATTTCATTGACGTTTTGAGCTGAGAACTATGATTTTAATAGTGCTCAAGGGGCTTATGTGCATTTCTGGACTGAGCATGGATCGGGCTGCGTGCCGCAACAGTGTTATAGTGATTTCTGGATATATGGATGGCTCGGGCTGCACGCCGCAGCGGTGTTATATTGATATTGCGCTTGGGCTGTAGGAGCCCCTATGGAGTCTGAACCCCCACAGTGAGGGCGGGTACCCAAATGGATCGGGCTGCGCGCCGCAGCGGTCATATGCATTGCATTGCATTCATGCATTGGATCCTATTTGTACTACATGTCATGACATTCAGCACTTACATTTTATTGGCATCCATGCTACTTCTTGCACTGTTTACCAGATACCCTGGTGTTAATTGTTAGTGGAGTGCTGTGCCCGAGGGGCTAACTTATGTGCTGACTTGCACTATCTGTTTCGCATTCATTTGCTTAACTGTTGAAAAAGATATTTTCAAAAGAGGTTTTAACTGATCCCAGATATTTTTCTAAGGGATTTTCACGATTTTACTATTTTCTCAAAGATTTGCGCTGCCTATATAGCATGATGGAGTGCTTTACGTGTTTTCTTACCGCTTAGTTATTATTTACTTTTATTACTCACTGAGTTGGAGTACTCACATTACTCCCTGCACCTCGCGTGCAGTTGCAGGTATTGTTCACCCGGAAGCGGGTTTATAGCTGATTGAAGGTATCACTACTGTAGTTGAGCAAGGTGACCGCCAGCGTTCATGGCACCGGACTTCGTCTTTTGATTTCAAATTTTATTATGCATATTATTGGCCCTGTAGTTATGTTCAGACTTCTTTAGATGCTCGTGGCTTGTAACACCCCGGTCGGGTTGTGTTGGATTGTAAATATCAGTTATTAATGCCATTAAGTCGTATTTATCCATTCATTTATGTTTATTAACTGTTAAAAAGGGGCATTGTTGTTCTGTTGGCTGGCCTTGTCTTCACGAGAGGCGTCATCACGATCGGGTTTGGGAATTGGGTTATGACAAGTTGGTATCAGAGCCTAGGTTACTAGGCCTCACGAGTCATGAGCAGGTTTAGTAGAGTCTCGCAGATCGGTATAGAGACGTCTGTATTTATCCTCGAGAGGCTGCAGAACCTTTAGGAAAACTTCACCTTCTTGGAATTCTTATCGTGCGTACTTGATTCAGCTTGAGATATAGGTCTTGAAATTCCTTCCACATGCATGTATGCGCACATGAGCGCTCAGTATTATATGTGCCTTGATGGCTTGCGATTCCCTGACCAAGGGGCGAGATGTGATCTTCGTGAGTATGTTGGGCCAGTCTGGAGGACTTGAGGTCGGATCTTTGCCTATGGCTTGAGCACCGAGGTGCTGATTATGCGAGCAAGTGTTTTGAACTTGTATGTTCGGTATTGTCCTTATTAGCCAGAATGGTGGTTGGATATCCATGTAACTAGTATGTTAGTACTGCGGGATGTATATATATGACTTGGTAGTGACGAAGAAGTCTGTTGGATAGTAGATAAACTGTTAAGTGTTCGATTCCTATTGTGATTGATGTGTAGCCCGAATTATGGGCGCGTGAAGAATATTTTCGTGTCTCCTAGTTGGGAAGTGAAGTACATTACATATGGCGGTATGAGTTCAGACTCAGGAAGACTGAATGACTGTGTTATGTGTATGACGGTGGAAGGTGTGCTGAAATACTAAAATGAGGTGAAGTAGGTGGGTTATCTCCTGCGGAGTGTTCTTGAGTGGTATGATCCTTGTGTGTATGCTAGAAGATATCATGTGTAATTGAAAGGTATGTGTTTAAATCTGAGAATTTGGGTCGCTTAAGATAGTGGACTCAACTGAGGTAGAGATAAATATGAGGATTGTAGAGGATTACAGTACCTGGTGATTTGTGTTTTCACAACTAGTAGATGTTTTGAGTTCAAACTCACCATGATATTGTGGCATCATTAGAGTAAAAGTATTATGGGTCATTGAGTGTGTCCTAATGTATGGCTTTGAGCCAAGTTGGGGAAGCTGCTGTTGATTAGGTGATTGCACGGTTATGTGCTATGTTGGTTTTGTGTTGAGATATGCTGGCGAATCAGTTCAGGTCGCCGAAATTAAGCCGAGGATGGCACGAGTGAAGCAAAATTTTGACAAAGGTTATATGGTGCTTCCTAGATGTGGGAAAATACTAGGATGTCTTAAGCTGTTGTTGATAAAGAATGCTCAGTGTATGGAGAAGGAAGATGGTTGATTGTATTGGTATGAGATCTTGTTCTGCAGTGTCAGAGTGCTATAAGGCACGAGTGATTCTGTTCATTAAGTCAGGTACATTGCAGTTTGAATAAGAGTGGATGACTCCTAAGAATGGTTTTATTGTGTTCAAGATTCTACGTGTAACCATCAGGTGTCTTAAGGTTGTGTATGTAGTCAGAGACTGTGTTTTCATCGGAAAGGTCAAGACTTGTGGTATTTTTTTTAATGTGATTATGGGATCCTAGGTGTCGGTACCTGGAAAGTAAAGGAAGCGAATTCAGATTCGCAGGAAGTTCTTCAAGTAGAGTATTTTGGAATGAGGTATTTCTATAAACATATGAGAGAGTGTTCAGTGGCTTATGTGTCTTAGACAGCGTGGTCTTGTGCTTGGGTCTCATATGTGTCCGAGTCAATGAGCCCTTACAGGTATTATGCAGCAAAGCTCTTGAGCTGTGACAGCTCGCTTAGTTTGGTTGGGATAGAAGGATTCAGTCCTGGCAGTTTAGCTTGTGCGAATGGAATTGGCAGAGATATTCTTGTTGGGTTTTACCGTGGTTTGGAGATGGATATATTTTCTATGGGTATGCGAAGCATGGAATGTGTAATGATTCTTCTTCTAGATGGGATTGACGGAAGGTCTTAGCTAGATGAGTTACAGTTCAGTTCTGAAAAGAAGTTCTTAAAATTCTTAGGCTACGGGTAGCCTCAGGTAATCAAGGAAATGGTACTGCTAATTGAAAGTGATTTGATGAGAGTATATGTCTCGGAAGAAGGGTAATATGATTAGACTGATGATACTTCGTTAGTATTGCAGCACTTTCTTGCTAGATCGACTGCTAATATCTGAGTTGTTTGATGGCACAGGGGAACTTTAGAATATATTTCATGGAATGATTGGGTACTCAAGATGTGATATGTATTCATACTGCAGAATTTGGGGATTTGGTACAGTGATTCGTGTGCTACATGGAGTTAGAGACTATGTAGTAGTTGTGGATTGTGTGTATTGGTATAGTTAGCGGCTATTGGGATTTGGAGGCCCAAGTGGATCTTTCTTTGCTTGGTATATTAGATTTTGGATATGATATTGGGGGGTAGACTGGTTGTCTCAGTGTTGGGTTATTCTAGACTATTGTGCTATGGGCTATGTTGGAAACTGCCACAGGTTGCGTGGCGAGGTGCATCAGATTATGTTCTAGCAGAGTGGTTTGTATTCTACAGACCAACGGACGGCTGGGAAGGATTGCTTCCTTAATTGGGCCTTTGTGGCGGATATCATTGTAGATTTTTCTACCATTGATTCAGTTCCAGTATTGAGGGACCCTTTTCGGATGCGTTGCTTGCCCAGGCATGTTGCCGGGCGAGATGGTGGATTTTGGTATTTATTTTGTGCCGAGCACCGTATCGTACGTCTCTGACAGGAGTTATGGTAGTGGAAGGAGCAGCTTCAGGCTTCTTGGTATTGAGTTCGTTGGCAGGCCGATGTGGCTACATATTTGGCTTGAGTTAGCTTGGTTAGTTCCAAGTGGCATTGTTGAGAGATTGGTTGATTCGATCATTATTGAACTTAATAGTGATTTGGGGAGATCTATGAGTTGCTTTCTGTGCTGTGAGACGTTAAGATTTGTTGGATAAGGGCTCATGTGGCGTGGTTCTATTGAGGATTCATAGAGGAAGTCGAACGGGAAGAGTAATTGAGTGTTGCTTGGTAAATGGAGTATTGGTTATGACCTATCATTACGTGTCGTATGTTATTTGTGTCACCGTGGGTGCAATGAATTGCCTTGGTTTCAGACATCAAAATGTGTGTGGCTGTTGATTTTGAGCGTAGCGACTTGAGATGTGTCAGGTGCAATCGTGTTTGGGTAGGATCACGCATTGTAGCGAGGCTACGTGGAGTTATGACCTTTTGAGGTAGGTTCAGGTGTTCTATCTCTATGATGTGAGATGGGGTCTCAGCCTTGTATTGTGATGATACTGATGGACTTTAGTTACATCTCTTTCGTTTGAGTCATTTGTCATGATTTGAGTATGTTCAGACCGTTTCTTATTGGTGCGTGTATTATGCAAGTTGTGGCTTAGGCCTGTATTGAGGCGTCGTATCATCAGAGTGGTGTGTTGGATTCGAGGTGATCATTGGAGTCATTAATGAATATGAACAGATTTGATCTCAGCTGGCTAGAATGATAATATCGGGGTTCACCCCGGAAATCTGTTGTGGTATTAGTCAAAGAGAAGTGGCTTCATGAATGGTTGATATGAGCAATGGTTGCGGTTTATCGCGTGTTTCATTTGTCGTTGGCAGTATATGAAAGTGTTGGAATAAGGCTTTAGCTAGTAAGAAGTTTTCTATCGGCATTTGGTTATGGTGGGCCACTGCTGTGAATAGAGGCTATTGTTCCGAGTGTTTGAATTATGTGATATATCATATGACTTCACCTGAGGTTGCAGGTATGGGTTATTACAGGTGGTTCAGGTTTATTCCAAATGTAGACGTGAGGTTCTGATCTTGTGTATGATTTTGGAAAGTGCAATGTGGTCCTACGGTTTATGGTTTAGATGGACCGTGAAATTTCAGCTATATTGTGTTATCGGACCTATGCGAGATAGGGTGACGAGGGATCACCCCGGGTATATTCTTGGTAAGGTCATTCAGCTATCGGGTTGCTTCTAGTACAACTCTGGGTACGCTCGAGGACGAGCGTTTGTTTAAGTTGTGGAGGATGTGACGACCCGACCCGTCGTCTCATGTGTTACTGCTCTATTTCCCCTATTTTACGCTTCTTGATGTTTTGTTATCGGTATGTGGTGTGTTAGAGTTGATTTGGATTGGTTTTGATAAGAAATGAGACACTTAGTCTCTTTAAGGAAGACTTAAGTTGGAAAAGTCAACCAGACGTTGACTTATGAGTTATAGGGCTCGGATGTAATTTCTGGTGTTTCGGTTAGCTTCGGGGGATGATTTGTGACTTAGGAGCGTGATCAGAATTGATTTTGGAGGTCCGGTGTAGAATTAGGCTTGAATTGGCGAAGTTACTATTTTGGCGAATTCCGATTGATAGGTGATATTTTGATCTGAGGGTCAGAATGGAATTCCGAGAGTTTATGTAGCTTCGTTAGGTGATTCTGGATATGTGTGCAAAATTTCAAATCATTCGAAGGTGACTTTTTCGGGTTTTTGATCGAATGCGCATTTCGGAAGTTTTAAGAAAACATAGGCTTGAATCCGGTGTAATTCGATGATTTCGGTGTTAGTTGAGGTGTTTCGATGATTGGAGCAAGTTTGAATAATGTTTTAGGATGTGTTGGTGCCTTTGGTTGAGGTCCCGGGGGCTTCGGGGTGATTTTGGATGGCTAACGGGATGAAATCCAAGTTGAGAGGGTGGCAGATGTTTGTTGGTATCTGGTATGCTCGCTTCTGCGGAAATGGACCGCAGAAGTGGTTCCGCAGAAGCGAGGGATTAGTCGCATAAGAAGTTTAAGGCTGAGTTGGGAAGTTCCGCAGAAGCGGACGTATTTTCGCCTAAGCGAGTCCGCAGAAGCGGACACGAAGTCGCAGAAGCGGTTTGGGAATGGAGGTGAGATTTCGCAGAAGCGGGAAATTTTGTGTCACAGAAGCGGCCTTGGTGATTTAATGAAATTCCACGTAAGCGGACAAAAACTGCAGAAGCGGTCACGCGAAAGCGGGCGTGGGGACCGCAGAAGCGGAAACCCTGAAGCTAGTAGGAGTTTTATATTCATTTTTGCTCCGCGAGGGTTATGTTATTTCCACCATTTTTAAACGAGCTTGAGAGCTATTGGACGGATTTGAAGGGGGATTTCGACTAGGTATGATTGGAGGTAAGTCCCTTGACCTAAATACATGAAATTATGTTAGATTTAACATGAAAATGGGTTGAAATTCATCAAAAGAGGGTAAAGCTAAGGCTTGAGTCTTTGATATTTCAAATTGGAATTTGATAGGTCATTTGAGCTCGTATTTGGGAGTTCTTGGTATGTATGAACTCGTGGTGAGACGAGGAATCTGGTAATATAAGTTTTGTAATTTTTTGAGAAGTGGGCCCAGGGCTCGGGTTTTGCTAGTTTCGAGATTTTTGCTATATTTCGATTGTTTTCGATTGGGTATTGTTCCCTTGGAATATTGTAATGTATTCGCTCAGATTTTGGTTAGATTCAACGTGCGTGGTGGCCGATTTGAGAGGCAAAGGCGTCGCAAGTGAGGAATTTCACTAGTTCGAGGTGAGTAATACATGTAAATGATATCCTGAGGGTTTGAAACCCCGGATTGCACATCGTAGTGCTATATTGAGGTGACTTGCATGCCAGATAGTGGGCGTGGGGTAGAGCACCGCTGGGGATTCTGACTTGGTCCGTCCCGATTAATTAAATTACCGCGTATTTAACTGAAACTACTTGTTATCATCATAATATTGGGCTGATTGCCATGTCTGGGCTTCGTGCCAACTATGTGAATCCTCCAAGGATTGATATCACTGTTTTCGCATTACTTTGCATATTATTTGATTTAAGTCCTGAGTTTAAACACTGTTTTTGAAATGTTCAGCCATATTTGTCTTAGATTTGAAAACTTAAACAACATTTCATTGACATTTTGAGCTGAGAACTATGATTTTAATAGTACCCAAGGGGCTTATGTGCATTTTTGGACTGAGCATGGATTGGGTTGCGCGCCGCAATAGTGTTATAGTGATTTCTAGATATATGGATGGCTCGGGTTGTACGCCGCAGCGGTGTTATATTGATGTTGCGCTTGGGCTGTAGGAGCCCCTCCGAAGTCTGAACCCCCACAGTGAGTGCGGGTACCCAAATGGATCGGGCTGCGCGCCGCAGCGGTCATATGCATTGCATTGCATTCATGCATTGGATCCTATTTGTACTACGTGTCATGACATTAAGCACTGTCATTTCATTGGCATCCATGCTATTACTTGCACTGTTTACCAGATACCCTGGTGTTAATTGTTAGTGGAGTGATGTGCCCGAGGGGCTAACTTATGTGCCGAGTTGCACTATCTGTTTCGCATTCATTTGCTTAACTGTTGAAAAAGATATTTTCAAAAGAGGTTTTAACTGATCCCAGATATTTTTCTAAGAGATTTTTCACGGTTTTACTGTTTTCTCAAAGATTTGCGCTGCCTATATAGCATGATGGAGTGCTTTACGTGTTTTCGTACCGCTTAGTTATTATTTACTTTTATTACTCACTAAGTTGAAGTACTGACTTTACTCCCTGCACCTCGCGTGCAGTTGCAGGTATTGTTCACCCGGAAGTGGGTTAATAGCTGATTGAAGGTATTACTACTGTAGTTGAGCAAGGTGACCGCCAGCGTTCGCGGCACCGGACTTCATCTTTTGATTTCAGATTTTATTGTGCATATTATTGGCCCTGTAGTTGTGTTCAGACTTCTTTAGATGCTCGTGGCTTGTGACACCCGGTCGGGCTGTGTTGGGTTGTAAATATTAGTTATTAATGCCATTAAGTCATATTTATCCATTCATTTATGTTTATTAACTGTTAAAAAGGGGCATTGTTGTTCTGTTAGCTGGCTTTGTCTTCACAAGAGGCGCCATCGCGACTGGGTTTGTGAATTGGGTCGTGACATAGTGCGACACAAAAGCACCAAGAATTGACTCAACTCATCAAGGAAACTCTTTATACCACTTTGGTCATTGTGGAACCCAAACTCATACTCCTCACTCTCTCTTAAGCATAACCTCACTTTTAGATAGTAGCATTGAAAACGAGGATTATGGAAACACACTCATCTCTCTCAATGAAGGTCACATGTCCGGCTCTAAGTACCATAAGCTTGCCCCTTATGTGAGTCTCCACTAATGTAAGCTTCATTCAACTCAAGATCATATAGGGATTTTGTGGAGATATGGTGAAGGCTTTTGGTTCAGGGTAGGAAATATTTGGTCTAAGAAGGTTCCATCTTCCCTTAAGGACTTCATTTGCTTCATTTTGGCACACATTCTTTTGACTTTTTAAGTCGTTTATTTCTTTCTTAGGGGTTAGAGAGATACACTATCGCTCTTTCTTTTTCATTTCAAACCTTTTTCTCCTTTCTAAACTTTCCTCACCTTTCATCTTTTTACTTTTATTGAACCATTCCTTCTTCATTGCTAATTCTTTTTGACTTTTTGATTTTTTCTTTCTTTCTCTTTGCCTTTCCTTTTCCTTGCTTTTGTATCTTTTACCATTTGTTGCATTTCTCGTCTATCCCCCCAATTATGCTTTTGCCTTGTGCTAAGGAAAGATCGGGTGCCAAGAGAGGATCTTTTTAGAACGGTAGAAGGCTTGTATTATGGTCTTTGAAGAAAAAAAGGCTATGGCTCAAAAGGGGTTGACTAGGGATATTATCATTGGTAGGCTAATGATGTTTTCAAGATAACATTCGGATCAAGGAGAGCCTATAATCACTTCTCAAGTCAAACTACACTTAGGATTTCACCTAGACAAACATTCAAGGCAAGTTCTAGACTCAATGGCACGAGACATGGACTTGCAATTCAAATTCTCACCACACGAGCTCTAGGATTGCTAATAAGACAGAGTCGGGGGCTCACAACAACCTTAGCTAAGGGTTTAGCAACACACATGGTCCCGAAAAACCACTTAATGATTGTCGGCCAACACAAGAGTCTCAAGGTCACAACTGTGACTATCCTATACACACTAATTTTTTTTTACCATAAGATCAAAGGCAAATGTGTTAGGCCCTAGTGAAGATTTGCTTGAGGCACTATTACTCACTAACTGCTATTTACACAAAAACAAATAGAAAACAGACTCAAACCATTAAGAAGGTTGTCATTCCATCCATCATCAGGAAGAGCCACCCGGTTCACACAAATTCCACCTATGGAAAGAACCGTGGCATTAAGACAACCAAAGGCTTATTGAATGAAAACTCAAAATAAGAAGCTACCAAAATGAAATAATAAGTAATGAAAGAAAAAAATACGGAAAGTAAAATGAATATGTACAAGATGGGATTTAGACGAGTATACATAAGAGGGAATGAATATATACATCAGAAAGTAACTTTATATACAGACCAAAGTTGCACAACACGAAAAGTAAAATAAACTGGTAAAATTATGTACATACCAAAAGTGAAAATCAAAGCATAATAAAAAGAAAATAGTATCATATTTACAATATCATATCATCAAAATAGGGCTACCCCCTCAAATGAAAGCTAACATTGTCCTCAATGCTAACTAATCAAAAATAGCTCAAAATAAGATAGAGAGTAAAGAAAACTCCCTATTGGCCCTCCGTCTGCATCGGATCATGAGCATGGGTCTCTGGGTCCTCGGACTGGTCCGAAACCTGTGACTCGATCCCTGTAGCCTATGTCTCCACTAGGGCCTGGGCTTGTACTAGTACCTGGGGCTGGCTAGAGAAACCTTCCTGAGGCTCCGCGAACTCGATCACTGCATCATCAGTATGGGAAATAACCCTTTCTCCTCTTCGGTGCCCTCTCTACATCCTGCTCCTGCTCAGGCTAGACTGTTGGGGTCAGATCATGCAATAGTATCCCCAAGGGCAAGTGATCAGTAACCTTCATTTTCTCCACTTCGACCCTCAACTCCTTCACTGACTCCTTTGATGCCCGAGTCTTTCTCAACTTCTTAGTTTCCATTGCCAGCTCTTTCTGTGCTTTCTCATGAGTTCCAACATCATCCAATATCAACTTCTGGTTCTTCAGGAGCTTCTTCTGATTGTCCAGAAGATCCTTGAGAGTGTCCTCCACTGACTGTGGAACCTGTGGCTGAGGGGGTACAGACTGGACTGCCACCGAGGTAGAAAGCACAGATAGCTTAGAAGTGGATGCCTGCATCCAGTTGTTGATACTAGCAAGGGTCTGGCTCAAACGGTGGGCAGTCAATGGGTAGGCTGAAGATGAGGGGATATTTGGGGCAGTGGTTGTAGAGGGTCCTGGGCCAGTATCTGGGATAGCTGAGGGAGGTTAAGAATGAGTCACTACTACTACTGGCTCTTCAGACTGGCCAGTAGACGCAACAGATTTACCTTTAGGATCTTTGCCTTTGGGGTTGTCATCACTTTTCAGGCTGTACCAGGAAAAAGGGAGCTTTGGCTATACCATCACATCAAACTTCATTTTCTCCACATTTTTGTCCTTGAAGTACATTGTCAGGAAATGTTGGAAGGGATATGATCTATCACCTTTATTGACCACCCTATGATCACCCTAGACATCACATTCTCTACGTTGATTGGGTACCCCGCCATGATAGAAGCTACCAATATTGCCCAAGATATAGGCAGAGAGTTCTTATGTGTAGTGGGATCCAACTTGCTGCTGTCATACCTCCTTTTTACACACCTACCTTGAAGGATAATGTATAAGGGAGTTTTCCCATTTTAAGTGATATTATTCGAATTGGAATTATTTATTTATTCAGAGTCGCCACTTGGGATAGGTTTGGCTTTTGGTGTCCCAAGTCACCGGCTTATCTTGAATCCCAAATCGAGGAAATTTTGACTTTCCAAATGAAGTCTGCGAACCAGAAATTTTGACTAAGGAATTCTGTTGACCCGGGGGAAGGTGTTAGGAACCCCCGGATCCCTTGGTTCTAGCACGGTTACTTAAACTATCATAAATGGCCTAATATCTGATTTTAAAACAAGTTCATCCTATAGTGCAATTTTAAAAATTATTTACCGCTTTTAATTGATTTTTAAGGAAAGTTGAACGCGTTTAGAACGTGTTTTTGGATCACATCACATGAAATGCACCCGGATCCGCGACAGATTTTATTCAACTTTTTGGGATTTGGATTTGGGTCACATGAAATGTACACCCGAAGTTTAAGAAGGTAGATTTATTAAAACGCTTGCCTAAAGTGACTAGCGTGTTGGTTTCTTTGCGGAAAGCCATGAAAATTTGCTAAATGGCTTGCCCGATTTCTTAATATTTTTATAAAAGTAATTAAAGAGGGCCGCACAATTTGTGATTTTATTTGGCGCGGTGCACCTCAAATATTTTAAGGAATATCCTAAAATGAAATATTATTCTCTATAAAAGATTGTCTCTAAAGGGCCTTCTTAGTTAGCATTACAAATTAATTATTATTGAAAGCATTAAAAGGTTCGGGCCTCAAGATCAGGTCCAAATTTAAACAAGGGGACCTCCATTACTGAAAATCCCCTAAGTTCAAATTTGCTACCTAACTTGAAAGGCCCAAGCCTGCATTTGAACCAATGGATCCAATGGTGAATCAGGCTAACAACTTAGTGGGCTTCGAAATCAGCCCAAGAGGAAAGAAGGACTACTTCAGCTTCGTTCTTAAGAAGCTGTATATCTTTTGGGCCTCGACTCGACCCAAATGTTGGCGTAAGTATCCTGGTAGGGTCCAAATGTTCCAGGCTTGAAATGTTTGAAAGGAAACGCGGATTTTTTTTATATTTTTGGGCCTCTAAACTAGCCTAATTTAATTGACTGGACCGCTCGTTATTAGCACAAATATAACCACCTGCTTTTGAAATTTTTGGTAGCCTCTTTCAAGTTCAAAATTGTCACAATACACAATTATCCCAATAGCTAAACGATTCAACTGAATTACAATAATTAAGTAACTATAATGACTGAAACGACTCAAAATGACCAAACGTTACACCACTAAACAAACAGACTGTTCATGATTCAATTTTTAGGGTAATCACAACATTTAAAGCAACTAGATCCAAATTAAAACATGTTCCTAGCAGAAAACCAAGCGTGCTAGCCCAGGACACCCGAAGCATATTAGTGAACTAAAATAGGGCTTGAGCAATTGAAATGTGATGTTCCTGTTCTCAGGTTTAACATAGAATCCACAATATTCTTATCCTACCTGATTAATTCAAGTTATTTCAACAGCAGTCCCAATCTAATTACATATGAGGTAACTACAACTAATCAAAACTTAAAGCAGAATTAATCTAATGAAGGAGTTCAGTCTAAAGCAAACATGTGTAATATCTGGCTCGCATGCATGTTTTTTGCTATTAGCTACTTAGTTTTACAACACTCTGAATGCATGGATACAAATTGAAAAAACATGTAAGACTACTCTACTCATTACAATATCAGATGAATAAAAAGGAATTCAAATAGTGTTAGCAACTTGGATCAGCTTTTCATTCAAATCAAAACTTCAATTACAGGTTTCCTTAGCTTTGGGCCATTGAAGGTTAGGCAAATACCTGGAAATTGGAACAAAATGTGAGGAAGTAGAAGTCAGCTAAGCAGCAACTCAGTAAAGATGAAATTGCAGGAGAAATCAACAACTCCAAATCAAAACCCAGGCAAAAACAGGATAAGATGCAGTAGAATCCAAGGCCACTTCAATCAACCAAACAAAATCAGTTGAGCTTGGAAATGATACTTGATGAACTAATGCAATTGAATGAAGACAGATCTGGAACTTTTTTTTTTTGAATTTTTTCAGTAGCTTTCAGTGGTTTTGAATTTGATTTTTTTTTGATTTTTTCTGATTCCTCTAAGCTTCAGATTTTGAATTTTTGAATTTTTCGGAATTTTGGATCTCCCTCTACTGCTAAAAACTTTTGAATTCTTTAGATCTCTCCCACTTTTTTTTAAAACCTGCCTTCCAAGGCAGGGGGCATGCCTTTTATAGACAACATTAGGGTAATTTTCAGATTTTGCCTTTACACCCTTGCCCCCTCTTTTAATTTCATTTTTAGCTAATTAGTCCCTCAATTCATGCCTTGTTGGTCAAGTTATACTACTAAATTTCTGAATTTCAAATTAGAACCCCCTTCTAAAAGGTTCTAGGGGGTTCCAGTTCAGTTACTGCACTATTCCCTAATTGAGGAATACCTACATTACCCTTAAATTCACCCTAAATTACTAACCTATGTTAACTAACCCCAACCTCTCAGACTTGGTCAAAAATTGACCATGGTTAAACAAACCAATGCTGGAGTATTCAGTTATATCCAAACAATTCCAATTATAATAGAAAACCTAAAAATTGAACTAATCAATCTAACTAATCAAATCTGGAATTTAACTCTAATTAACACTAATGTCCTAAGGCTAAAATCAAAACAGTGAACTAACAATTAACAACAAACAAATAAAATTGAAACTAAAGTAAAATTAATGTCATATAACAACAGCAAAAATCATGGATCATACAATCGAAATCAAACACAAAATTAAAAGACCAAAATCATGTTTCAGCCGTCAATCAACATAAGATTCAGACTCAAACCAAAAAAAAAAAACAGAATCATAAAAACACTATGAACAGAACAAAAATCAATTAAAAACCCTAAGAAGCCTAAATCAATTAACATGAAGAATGGTTGACCATGGAGGGAATATCACATTCAATCAAACGAAATTATTATGCAAAGAAAGAAAAAATAAACAAGAGCTAAACGAACTAAAAAAAAATCAAATAAAGAAAGAAAGACTTACTGATTTAGCCCTAACCTGACTGACTTCGAATCTGGTCCCCAAATAATGTTATATTCTTATTCTTGCTAAGAACAAACACATAGCATTATTTTGGAACCAATTCGAACACTGATAAACCTTGGAAATTCGTTCCAGTTTTTGAACAAAATACTAGATCTAAAATTCAAGGAATTATGGCTGGATTTGAAGGATTTCGGTTTGGAATTTGGAAAGAGGAGGTCGAGAAGGCTATGGGGTATAATTTTGGTGAGGTTTTGGGGGTGGCGCCGCCGTATACGGCGGAGGCGGCGTTAGGGTTTTGTAGATTCGAAGGGATTGGTGGGGATTTGAGAAAAATGGAGGTCGGATTTGGAAATGGGCGGTGAATGAGCAGCTATGGTGTAATTTTGGGGTAATTTGGAGACTCGCCGCCGGCGGAGGTGATTTCCGGCCGGCGGCCGACGGCGGAGGGACGGTGGTGCTAGGCGAAGGTTAGAAAGGGTATGAGAGATGATGAATGAGGGGGTGGGGGGGGGGGAATTTCGCCCATTAT